>LTAE01000615.1:40168-76896 GCA_001647135.1 Pontederia paniculata
TTTCCCAATTAGAATATGTAAATGTCAGTCTACATCATACAACATTCACCTTATATTATAGATATCATGGTTATGAGCATAATTTTTATACATAAGTCATTTGCACAACATAAGTATAACCTTAAGTATTTCATACATGAAACATATAAGTGATTAAACATCTTATGTTCATATTCATCATTCTTTATAAAAAAGTCATAATATTCATTTGAGTTCTCTTTGAATCACATCATTAATTTAATTATATAACCCATTCTCATCTTTACATTTAAGAGTCTTAGATAATATCAATACATTCCTTTGACTAGGTAGGCGAAACTATCCATTGGGGTCCATCTTGAAAAGTTCAAACAAAATTTGTAGTGAGAGCCATAATTTATTAGGAAGCGTTGTTAATTACTTCCCCCCTTTATTGATTTGGCATGTATATCAGTGTCTAGGTGTATGACAATCATCAAACAAGGTTTCTATCCATAAAGCTTGAAACATATATTTCAATAATAAGGGAATGATATCATTACAAAACACATCATTAGTTAAGTAAAATAACTATAAGATTCTAGAAAATGAGCTATGGTTGAACATGGTCGACTGTGGGATGTTAAAGTTGTACCTTCAATTCAAGTCCAACCTTACAACGATCAGGTGTGGTCACTATGTCCCATTATAATAGGCTCTAGTCCGCTACGATCTATCTGTGGTCATCCACTATGGGATGCACAATGTTCACTACGGTTGAACCACCTCGCTATGGTCGTCGTCCCTCACTATAGTCCAACAATCATGATACACTATGGTTGGGCAAAATAATTTTCCATGGTCGAATTAGGTTTGCTATGACCCGTTAAAGTTCATTACCGATGGGAAACTCCTTTCTATGAACTGTTGACTATGTCATATTATTCAACATGGGTATCTTGACTGATATGGTTATGATAATTGATTTGATTGTACACCTTGATGATTAGAGAATAAGATTGATGATCATGACCATGTTAACGATGATGTGTAATCTTTATGGATTCCATATACTTATTAATGTAAGTTCATATTAGTCAATACTTAAAGTGCATATGATGTGATGAATGATGATAACCTAGAAGCGAGATGCATACTCAGCCATAACTAGGTTAAAACATGAACAATGTGATGCTTGTATTGTTGAATGGTGGATTTAGAAGCACACTTAAAGAAGATGAGGAAGTTAAGTTTGATACCGAAGATGGTGTGTGAGCTTCCCAGAAACTGAGCCTGACACCTTAATCTGTTATGAGTTTTCCATACCCTAAGAGTGTCAATATGAAGGGTACAAAGTGTATCCTTAGTCTGATCAACCTAAAGAAGGATGTGTGCCAATAACTCTTAATCAAGACAAGATAGTAAAAGCAAATGTTACGCGAGGAATAACTTATGATAAGTTAAAAGATTGATTTCTAAGATGTCACATGATAAGAAGATGAAAGATGAATAAAGAGACATGAATGATGAAATTAAGCAAAAGGGATATGAACATTAAAAGTCAATATTCATGTATGATATTCACGTCTAAAGATGCATTATATTGATAATATTATGTATATGGTGCATTATATTAATAATGCCAAACAAAGTTAAAATGAATCAAAGATACATTATAATGATAAAGCCTAAGCAAGAAGAAAGATAAATTTAAAGTTAAGTCGATGAGTATAATTAACGAAAAAGCTAAAAGTAATGTAAAGAAGCATAGTCATATGCTGACCTTAAATTTGGATTAAAATCTCATGATATGCTTCATGCTTATTTGATGTTTATATGCATGACATGTAAGTCTTTGCATATATGAGTGATATGATTCACCAGTTCTTTGATCTTTATATATTCTAAAAGGACGGATGTCCCTTCCTTCTGAATTCTAGAGGTGAGAAGAAGTAATGATACTTATGATGTTGATACAACTCATGATGGTCGATGCACATGGATGAGTTTGGTCCTTAAAGTCATGTTTTGCTCAATCATGTCGTCTTTTGATTATGTTCGAAAAGACTATGTATTACCCTCTGGCATATTGTGTATTTTCTCAAGTCGTTGAGTGACTTTTGTGGACATGATTGATGCATGTTTAAAAAGTTAAGTTCTTAGCTTATATTTTCTATTAATTNCTGGCATATTGTGTATTTTCTCAAGTCGTTGAGTGACTTTTGTGGACATGATTGATGCATGTTTAAAAAGTTAAGTTCTTAGCTTATATTTTCTATTAATTAAGTTGATGTTTTCTACTAATTCGTACATGTTTCATAACTCTATTAGTCTTCTTTTATTTTTATCTCATATTGATTTCTGTCTTTCGTTCGTTTTCGTATTTTATTGTTATGATTATAATTATTAATGGTCTAAGTTTAGGGTGAGAAAAATGGGACATTATTATTTTGCATATCTTACACCAAGTAAAACAAGGGAACTGATTGATTGTCGAAATACACACTCAATTATTTTTAATTCACCGTGCGTGCAAATTGTTTAGCGTAAAATTTTACACATGGGTTAAGTTAAGGGAAACGCCCTTCTGTTCTTCCATTTTGCTCAACTCCATTGAGATACCAAGTGACGACACCAACTCCTCTTCCTTCTTCCTCGATCTCCATCTCCATTTCCTCTCCTCTTCCTCGATCTTGATTCCGATTTCGATCGCGGAAGGCTCTTGCGGCGTCGCTCCCATGGCGCTCAATCTCCGGCAGAAGCAAACCAGTGAGTCCCCCAAATCTCCGATCTCATCCAATTCTCCTGTTTTCTTTTCTGTTCCTGCTAAATCTGATGTTTTTCTTTCTTGTTGTTGCTGCTTCTCATGTTCGCAGGCTGCGTGGTTCGCATGCTGAACCTGAATCAGTCGCCGAATTCTGTCGGCGTTGGTATCTCGTCTGACGCCGGCGAAGCAAAGGAGGTGTACAAGATCCTGATCATGGACGCCTTCTGCCGCAGCGTCCTGTCGCCGCTGATCCACGTCAACGACCTCCGCAAGCACGGGGTCACCTTGTTCCTCCCTGTCGACAAGGACCGCCAGAAGGTCCCCGCCGTTCCTGCGCTCTACTTCGTCCGCCCCACGCCGGAGAACGTTGACCGCATCGCTGTCGACGCCACCCGCGGGCTCTACGACTCCCTCCACCTCAACTTATCCTCCTCCCTCCCGCGCGGCCTCCTTGAGGAGCTCGCCCGTCGGGCCCTCGAACGCGACGCCGTCCACCGTATCGCCAAGGTCTTCGACCAGTACCTCGAGTTCATCTCTCTCGAGGAAACCCTCTTCTCCCTCGCCCAGCCCAGGACCTATGTCCAGATCAACGACCCATCTTCCGGCGACCGGGAAATCGAGCAGATCGTGGAGGGAATCGTCAACGGCCTGTTCTGTGTCCTCGTCACTCTAGGGGTCGTGCCGGTGATCCGATGCGCCCGTGGAGGACCCGCCGAGATGGTCGCCTCTGCTCTTGATGCCCGCCTGCGGGATCATTTGATTGCAAGGAACAATCTTTTTACTGAGAGCGGTAGTGTCGCCAGCTCCTTCCAGCGCCCAATTCTTTGTATATTCGATCGGAACTTTGAGTTGTCTGTCGGGATCCAGCATGATTGGAGCTACTGCCCGATGGTCCACGACGTGTTGGGGCTGAAGCTGAATAAGGTCAGTATGCCAGGACAGAAGGCTGCTGCCAAATCATACGAGCTTGATGATTCTGATCCTTTCTGGGTTGCAAATAGTTGGTCGCCGTTCGAAAAGGTAGCGGAAGAGATTGAGACGCAGTTGAGCAAGTACAAGCAGGATATTGACGAAGTGAACCGTAGAACAGGTGGGAAGGATGGGGTTGAGCTCGAGGGTACAGATATGATTGGGAACACAAAAGATCTAATGAAAGCTGTTAAGTCGCTCCCTGAACTCACAGAGAGGAAGAAGATAATCGACAAGCACACCGACATTGCAACCGCATTATTAGGTGAAATCAAGGAGAGGTCTTTGGATGCTTATTGTACTCTCGAGAATGACATGTTGACAAAAGGAAGCAGTGATAGAACTGCATTACTTAGTCTTCTCAGGGGCAAAGGAACTAAGGCAGATAAACTTAGGGTCGCAATTACCTATCTTCTTTCCTTGGAATCAACACCACAGGCTGAAATTGAATCAGTAGAAACAGCTTTGAGAGAAGCTGAGGTAGATACACGGGCATTTCAATATGTGAAGAAGATTAAGTCTTTGAATACATCTTTTGCTGCATCAGCGAGTTCTGCTAGCAGGAGCAACATTGTAGATTGGGCTGAAAAGCTCTATGGCCAGTCCATTAGTGCTGTGACTGCAGGAATGAAGAATCTTTTATCAGGTGGGAGGCAGCTGGCTCTAACAAGGACGGTGGATGCACTGATGGAAGGGAAGCCAAATCCGGAGGTTGATTCATATCTTTTGTTTGATCCAAGAGCTCCAAGGACCGGATCTGGAGCACAGTTGAAGGGTCCATTTAAGGAAGCAATTGTCTTCATGATAGGCGGTGGGAATTATGTTGAGTACAGAAGTTTGATGGAGTTAGCACAGCGTTCTCAGCCAACAAAACATATAATATATGGAACTACAGAACTCCTAAATGGGGTTGATTTTGTTGAGCAGCTCACAGAGTTGGGTCAGAAGATGGGCCTAGGAAATACAGCCATTCCTCCACCACAATGAATAAAAATATTGTAACACATAATTCTTTCTGATGTGAGTTTCGGCAGATCTCATAATACCAAAGATAAAGCAAAGAATGATAGTTACTTCTGTTAACCATTCGAAGATGTTCTGGTAATGTTAGATGGGTGGAAATTAAGATTCGTTTGATAGGAAATATGCCATTCAGGTCTGTCACCTTATACCCTTTTGCAGTTTCCTTCTCTCTTACATTTTTGCACATTTGATATTGATGGACTAACTTTGTTAATGATTGTGATCATGTGATAGTTTGATCTAGTTATGTACTTAATTTATATTCTTATATTCAGTTTTGACATTAGCCGTGTCAGAGTGTTTGTAAGAGTTTTTTGTAAATGCACTGAAAGTTTAGCAAAAACTGGTTTATGTCTGCTCCTTAAATTTCTGAGTTAGTGCGTGATGTATACCATTGTAGGTAAGTGACAACATTTTCCTTTTTGGATAAAAGTAAGTGGAGGGGGAAGGAAAAAAATTAAGAAACAGAAGGTAATGGATTTAAAAAAACAGAAGATAATGAAGGAGAATAAGTTTGGGGTTCTAGAGGAGAATGGAGATGTACTTTTCTCTTCTCCTTTGTTAAAATCATTATCCAAACAAGGGAATGGAATTTTTTTTTCTCTTCCCCTATTTTACTATGAATTCTGACATCATTGTAAGAGTTAAGACATGGACTAGGGAACCAAAACTGAAAGGAAAGTTTTCTATCATATTTAAGCATTATATTCTGTTTAAGTTTCTTACAATGGCTAATCTTTTTTATTCTTACTATATAGGTTCCATTTCTGATAATAGCTACTTAGAAAAATGTCCAAATCTGGATCACAATGTCATCTTTCAGATTGTAGGGCTACATTTCATGAAATGCCATATTCTAATTTGTCCTTTCTTAGAGAAACAGAATTTAAAGGTGGCTAGATACAGTAGCACCACCAACAGCTTCTGCTTGTGAAATATGTATACACAAATTCCTCTTGATTCTCAAACAAAAATGTGTAGGCTGAAACTAAGCAACATGGACTGTTATTTATCTTCTTGAACCTAAGTGCTTTTTGGTGCCTCTGGAAATAAGGTGAAGAGTAAGATTCATGTAACTGTTTGATCCAAAGACAGTAGAAAAAAGAAGTTTCATTAGATGGGGCACATAGCATAGGTGGTATCATAGTTTATTGTATTAGTATGATCATGTTTTCAATTTGTAGAAGTTCAGACCTTAGCTTAAAAGAAATGGTTGTTAGAAAAGAACTTTGTTGTGGACTATTAACTATCGATTATTCAAGTCTGACACACATGAACTGATAGATCTTGCTACTACACAGTGGTCATTTTATTGTCAGACAATTTTTTTTCTCTTTTTTGGATTTGGGTAGAGCATGTCTGAGTGTCTGTTCTAAAATGACAGTTTCTCATTGAACTTTTTCAATTCCAATTGGTTTACATTGACAAAGATAATATGCTTATGATGTCCCCCTCAAGAAATAAAAATATGCTTATGATGTCAGTCCCAATGTTATATTCAGGTAGTTGGTATACAGAAACTTTTAACTTATTTTAACTTGATGCATAAAATTACTGTTTGTAATTGACAATTATTTTCTTCACTGTGATTGATAGCACATCGCATGACTGCTTCTGAAGTTTGGTGTATTAGGTTTTCAACCTGATTGTCACATTTACATGGAACCCTTTTTTATTCATTTATCCAGATGGTATTTATGTTTATGATGATATCAATCTGATGCTTTATTTAGGTTGTCTGTATTTAAAGCTTTTAAGTGGTTCATTGAGATTAGCAGTTGAAGATTACTTTTCTTTGTGTGGAAGGATGAAGATCAGTTTGTAGTACTATTTATTCTTTGTTGTAAATTGGTTTCACATTGAGAATGCATTTCTATTTGGATTTAACAATTGGTCATGTGCCTTTGTGGCGGTGGCGGTGCCACGAATGAATTTTAGTGGGTTCACTAACAAAAAATATCAAGTAATCTTGATAAATAATATATATTATTATTAATGATATACTCTTTTAATAATTCAAAAAAATTAAATAATAATCAAATATATGTCATTATATTATTTTATCATTATTAAATAAATAATTTTATAAACTATACATCTTAATTTTTTATATGTAGACTTTATAAAATACATACCCATAAATTTGATATATTGTAAAGAATAAAATAGATATGCTATCCATAGAAGGGTGAAATTTTTGCTCTAGTTTTCTCTTTTCAAATTTTATCCTTATTCAACTATACTTAGATATAAAAATATTAAAAATCATAAATACCTACAACATAAAAACCCTCAATCTTAAATGAAAGAGATAATTGTTTCAACTGCTCTCATTTTCTAAAATAACTTTTTTCTTCATTAATTTCAATAATTAAAAAAATACTAAAGACATATAATAAATACCATACAATTTGAACAACTACTGACATTGATAATGAATAAGGAAAATTAAGTTAATTGAAAATATAATTGTCATACTTGGTTGGAAGAGAGTTCACAACTTAATGACAATAGAGAGTGGAGGAAAAAAATGCTAATGATGTATGCGATAATAAATAAAATGATAAAATTAAACAAAAAAAGAAAACATGATAAAAATGTTAATCTAGATTATTATATAAAAGTGACACATGATCTTGATAAGAATCCACAAATATATAACAAGTAAATTCTAAATATCCTATCTATTGGAGAGAAAACATGAAAAAAAATGAAGGATAAGTAAAAAAACCTTGTGCATAAATTTAAGTAATAACAAAAATTCAATGATCATGGGCTACAAGAATAAATTATAGCAAGTTTAAAATCATAAAATACAAGTTAACTCAAAAGATATTATACAAAAAAATCTATACAAATTTTATAAGATCACAAAATCAATAAGTTGAATAAATATATAGTAATAATAATAATAAAATAAATCAATAATTATATACTCAGCCTGATTTCGAACCCGGGTGAGATAGTATAAAAAATATGCATAATTATGTCATGAACCGATTTCAAATCCAGATGGGCAAAGGCTACACAAGAAGAGCTCACCATCACAGCTATTCTATTTGAATGATCATATACTCTAATTCCTATTATTCGAATGCAGGCATATGAACCATTTTCTCAACCAATTTATGGATATATGAATGACACCCTAGTTTATTTTTCTTGATGCAGACAGAATGTGCCTGCACTGAAGCATTTTGCTTGAGAAGTTTGATTGGGTTCTTTGTATGTGCATATGCCCAAAAACTTGTTCTCTTACTACCCCCAGAAGATCATGTACTGTGTAGATAGAGTACAAACTTATTTCAACCTTTAGGGCAAGTTTGGTTCACTGTAAAAACAAGTACTGGTAAAAGGTTTTACTGTAAATGATTAAATTTAAGTTTGGTTTGCATGTAAGGAGGAGCAATTACATGTTCAAGTGGGGTCCACAAGGTGAGTTAAAGTTTGTTTTCCAATAACATAGAGAGAGATGAGATTTTGGATACTGGCTATCTCAAAAGAAATATTTTTAAAAAATCAGTTATATTTTTTTTTGAACAAAATTAATATCTACAATATAAAACTAAAACTGAAAAGAAAAGATGAAAAGTTTATAAATGAACACAAATATAAAAAATATTAATTATAAATTTATTAAAATTCACACACAAAAAATAATTATGAAATATTTTAAATGAATATAAGAATATCACATAATGTTAAAATATAATATGAGCAATTTTTAATAACTTATATATTTTTTTTAAAAAATAGATTAATATCACTTCTTACACTTTCAACTCTCTGTCATAACTACCGAAGCAAACATTTTTATTATTTTTTTGTAATTTTACAAATCACTTTATAATATATTTAAAAAAATATAAAGTAAAAAAAATAACGACAAAAATTATGTATTAGATTATACTTATGAATATACTAAACAAGCATTACGAACTTAAATAGTATTAATAAATAAATGTAAATAAAAGTATAAATAATATTTAACTTCAAATAACGAACAAACATAAAATACACAATCAATATTAAAATAAAATGATAAGAAAAGTATAATAATAAAAATATAAGGTAGAAATATAATGATTCTAAATTAGATGAACAAAAGAATGAATAAAATAATAAATGATTTATTTGTAAAGATTTTTAAACAAATTTATAAGATATGTAAAGTTTAAAAGCGCAGATAAAATCAAATAAATCAATATGATCAATGAAAATAATATAAAAAATAATAATATAAGTTTAAGTTACAGATATAATAAATTTTGCATAAAAATAATATTACACAAATTAGAAAAAGCAATACCAATAATTTTAATATTTTAATTTTAAAATAATGTCGTTTGAAAATTTTATAATAATAAATCATATAAAATATAAACTAAAAAGTAAATATTATTAGAAAATGTCTATATAACTATTTATTTATTAATATATGGCAATATTTTATTTGAATTAACTATTTATATCAAAATTTCAACTTCAACCAAACAACGTAATTCGATTTTCAGAATTTCATTTGCATATATCCAAACTAAGAAAAAGTAATTCTAGTAAACACAAATCATAACATAATTTTCAAGTACAACCATTTAATTTCATTACATCTTCAAAAAGGAATGATGAATATAGTGTATATCAATGTTATCAAAAACTAGTTTTAATACGTAAAAACTTACGTTTTCACGTTTCCAGGGTACCAAAACGAGTTGACTCGGCTTAAAATCAAAAATAGGGATAAAAATTGACCTAGATACGTTTCAACTCGTAAAAAACGTGTAGATATGTTCATACTTACGAGTTAAGTAATAGATCCGGCGAATTTAGTACACATGTGAATATTGTTTTTTGGTTTGGTACTTGCCATTATCATTTATAGGTCATGAGTTTAATTACTAGTGTTGCTAAGTTTTATATTTGTAATATTAATTTTCTATTTTTTGTCACTTTACCTTTTGTTTTTCTTTTTCTTTTATCCTTTTTCACTGTAATTTTTTTAAATTCTAATCTTATTAAATATCTTAAACCTATGGTACTGTAATAAATTGAAATATGAAAAAAAAAGATACATTAATATTATTATTGAAGTTATTTATAAATATTAAATTGCTAATAATTTTTTCTTTATTATTCATTCTTTGGACCATAATACTAAACAAAATTAGATAACATTATGAACAATTTATTATAAGGATGCAATATTTTATTTTTTATGGAAATTATATCGATGATGACGATAAAATAATAACACTTAATAGAAAATATCATATAATGAATATGATACTTATTTTATAAAATTTATTTATTAGTAAATAAAATTTATGAGTTTACTATACAAACTTACACGAATTTAAGTAAATCTCTAGTTCGAACTTGCCAAGCTTAGAATGGATTAGTGACATTTTAGTTATTGATTCATAATGTAAATTTAGTTTTTTTAGTTATTTATTATCATAATTAATATCATTTTGATCTTTATTATCATTAAATTAATATTATATTTAAACTCTAAGTTTTTACGTACTGATTTTACGATACGATACGAATCTATTGATTCATAATGTAAAACGAGTTTTGGTAGAAACTCGAACTTAACAACCTTGGTCTATATGTATATTTAGATATTAAGGATAAAAACATGTATATGCACCTCGTACATATCTTATTTATCATATACACATATATTAAGAAGCGTAATGCATTTATCATAATTATGAATACTTTTAATTTAAAGAATTAATCATTTTCATATAACTATGTTGAATCAAAATTATTTATATTTTCGGAGGTTGCATGTCATGCTTGGCTCTCTAGGTTGAAGGCCATATCTCTAACAATGGTTGGTCGAAGATAATTGAAAAGCATGGCTTCTCTAATCAGAAAATAATTGAAAAGCTCCAAACTGGACACTAGGTAACAACAATGAAAGCAACCTTTAACGGTGGCTTAGGCATTTAAAGCCCGAGATATATAAATGACGCTAATATCCCTAGAAGCATTTTCTTACATGGCAAAATACTCATCTAAATATATTACGAAATTCAGCTTTAGTTTAACATTTAATTAGTTGTCTTGTCAACACATTATGCATGCGAAAATAATAATTTTAAAACAAAGCTCTTCTTTTTAATAGTCTAGCCAAAGAAACTACTCTATTATATAACTCTGACTCATGCTAAACTTTTATCATGTACAAACTATTATGTCACAAACATTTACATCATCAATGTCATCACTTATTCATTATTTTGATTATCAAAATCAAAAGTAAAGGAGACAATTCTTCCATAAGCAATAATGCTCAGTATTTATAAAAAATATTCAATATAGAAGTTCTTATGGTCAAATATCATGAGAAAAATAAAAAATAATTATATTTTCTTTAACTAATCTTTTCACCTTGTAATTAAGTTATTCCCTTCTTTATAATATTAGTAACTTGTTCGGTTGCAAGTACCTCAGTTGCATTGGTATAACACCATGCCCTAGTATAACACCATGCCCATTCTTTCATGTTCAGTAGATTCTAAGCCAATTTGTTTTTTTTTACTTAGGACCCTTTTACACTTGTACTTTGTAAATTGTTCATTTACTACAATCAATCATTAGTTAACCTTTAACATGCATGAATGTCAATGACTTTTGCTCTGGTGCCATTAAAATTAGCTAGGTCTAAAAATTCAATAATATAAATCCTCAAAGAGAGTGACAATTGAACTTGAAGAAATTCAATTATAGTTGTTCTTAAAGAAACCCATAAACAATTATTCCAATAGGAACTCAGTTGAATATGAAGGAACTCCTTTTCAATTGTTCTAGTAGGAATCTATTATCAGTTTCTCTCGAAGGAACCCAGTTGAACTTGAAGGAACCACTTTGTAGTTGTTCCTATAGGAACCCATTTATCCAATATCTGAGGTTCATGTTGATAATTCACTGGGAACCAAATCATACCCTTCATGGATCAATCCAGTCACATGCAACATTCTTTTTAAATTCTATTATCAATGGAATTTATGGTATGTATTTCATGCAACGATCAATTATTCACTCAATGAAACAGATTTAATAACTCCTCTGGTGGTGGAAACAAGGCCTGCGTCTAAAGCGGACACGGTCCATTTTCGAGACATTATCAGTTTTCTTCCTCTATCAGTATACAACTTGTGTCATATAAGAACAAGATCTATTTCTTGTGGCTCAAATACTCATCAACTTTACTTTCCGTCAGGACACAATCCATTTCAGACACAAATACGGTCCGTGTTGATGCCGTATAATTATTCAAGGCGCGATCTAGGTTCATGGATACCCGATCTATGTTCGTTCTAGTATCCAATTCGTATCAGGAGCACGATCCATGTTTAGGAGCAACACGGTCCAGGTCAAACCGTTTTTTATTGTCATTTCGCATTCGGACCCAACCATGAAATGTGGTTCGCGTCGGGGTGACGCGTCGCGGTGACGCTGCCACAGTTCCTAAAGAACACAGCCTATTTTCGGGATGCACATAGCCCGTTTCCAAGGCGAACACGACCTTGGATATGCTCCATTTTCCACTTTGGTGACGTCGAGGGACACGATCTCCATCAAGATGTGATGCGGTCCGTTCTCATGTGCTCAAACATGATCCACGAACATGTCGGCCTTCTCTGCAACTACAGACGTGGTCCACGCCAAGGGTATGATGCGTTTTGTTTTGTGTTAGGGTTTCACTCCTCGATCCATCAAACATGGTCAGCATCAAAGGGAAACATGGCCCATTTTTGTGCTCTATTAGAAACATGAACCACGTGCAAGGGCGTTGCTTCTCCCATATTTGGGAATGTGGTCCGTGTCTTTCAGGACACAATCCGTGTTCAGTCCATCATCTACATCTTCTTCCTGTGAGCATACCATTATTAACATTAATTTTTACTTTCACATGAATCATCATTATTCTTCAGATAAAAACTCTAATCTATCATGTTTGATGAGCATAATGTTGTCCAGAATTAAATTAGAATCAGGTTCATGTACAAGTTTGTCAGTAGAGTTATGATGGTGTAAATGCACGATTATGATAACAACAGATAATCAGTTTAAAAAAAATCCTAGAACAACACTACGAATACTGCAAGTATATAACTAATCATGTGTAGCACTTAGGGTATCAAATCCACAAGGAGGCGAAAGCAATGCTCTGGAACAAATCATTTGAAACTAATCTTAACCTAGTGAAAATGACTACAATGATCCAAAATGTACTAAAATGCAGATTAACTAATTTTTAGAGTTTTTAGATGATTTAATAAATAAACAATGATAGATGAGAACTAAATAGATCACGACTATGTAAATCAGGGATACAACAAAGATATGAAGAAACTATAGAGTTAGCAAGTTTCGAGGACGTTGGATTAGATTATCATTGGCATGTGTGGTTTGTATACTAAATCAGATTTCATTAAAGAGAGGTATAATGGATTCCTTTCAAGGAATATCAGTCATGATCTCCCCGCAGTCACGTGGTGAAGAGCACGAAAAAATCTCAGAATCTAGTCTAGATGAGTCCAATGACTGTTATCGGGTCGAGGGTCTTTCGACATACAACCCATGCATCACAAGTCTGCATAACTTGTGATGGAGCACACCATTGGACTATGTGTGAATGAGATGAGATGGTCAATCCTCCAAACACTCTAAGCATGAAAATAATAGTAAGACAGATTCCTTGTAGTTGCAAGGACGTGAAAACACCTGATGATAGTGACCCAATCGCACTCAATGGGATTGAAAAGAAATTGCGACCATTCACTTTCTTGAACACCTCCTATCAAGGATGCATCATCCGGTGAGAGAGACTGTTGACATGAAAGAAGATCGAACCGAAGGTCAGTTCATGCCCGATCTCAAAATAACCAAAACTATTCACAACACATTCGATTTGAAAATTGAATCAAATGGTGGGTTCATATAATGAAAATCAGAAATAGTTCAATGCATTTGAAACCGGTATAGAAATCCAATCCTTCATCCCCCACTACTAACTCTAGATAATCCTACTTAGTTACACAATATGTTCATCAACATCACAAATGGATAGAGTTTAGAAAAGTTCATGTTCTTCGTCTGCAACTATTGTTTGTCAATGGTGTCATCATCTCTGCTACCTTCCTCAAACCTGCCGCTCCTCAATGAAAGGTGATTCTGATTGTGAGAAATGATTTCTTGATTTCAAGATATTTTTTCCTGCCTTAATTGTTCCCTCTTATACTCTTAGCCTTAATTCGACACTTGTCACCTCTTTCCAGCCTGAGATTTACCTCTGATTCTTCTATTTTAACCTTGCCAATTATGAGTTGTACAAATTCCTTTTCATTTTGGATTTTTCTTATCAGGCAATTTCTTGTGCAGGGTCGTGATACATTGTAGAATGAGGGTGTGAAAGCTCCTTCTCCTAAAGTTCCTAAAATCAAGGCATAAAGCAACATCATTTGGTTCTAAATGTATGAAATGACATAATTTGGATTATAATGGTGTGTGCTTGCTATAAAAATGGGAACTTGATGTAGGATGGGGCTTTAGCTCAACAAAAATGCATGAAAACAATGTAGATCACAACTTCGAAGGACCTAATATTATGCACTTGATGCATCAGATCAAACATCTCTAGACTTGAACTTGTGCTTGTCCTCAAGCAAATGAATTAAGATTAAGGCAGTGACATTTTCAAATGCGAAGACCACAACATAAACAACAAGATATATTTCTCAAATCATTTTTCTTCAAAAGGGTACATTGCAACTAATTCATACTTGACTTGACAAAACTGAATTTAGGAATCACTAAAAGCCCTAGCTAAATGTAACTCAGGGTCATAACCTCATAGTCTACATGTCACAACCACTCGTTAGGAAAGAGAATTCTTTTTTAATAGAGACCATGCAGACCTTCCCTTTTTTCCTTTTTGTTTCAGGGCATACACTTTTTTCATATTTTTTCCTTCCTTGTCCTCCCCCTCTTCCTTACTTTTCTCCTTCTTATTTTCTAAATATGAATGCAGGGATGTGAAAGCAAAAAGAGAGTTTTTCCTTATCATATCCTCACATTTTCTTCTGGGAATACTCGATGAGGATGCTAAGAGTGTTGTGAAACGACATACTCTTGACTCTTCCAAGTGGAAGGACAGAGGAGTAGTTATTGGGGGTGAGAGGAATTGTTCTTTGTGGCATTATCCATCCCTTTCTTCCGAGAATACTCGGCAAGTGTCTGGAGTGCTTAAAAGTATACTTTTGACTCTTCCAAGTGAAAGGTGAGAGGAGTAGTTATTCAAGAAAAGATAAAAACATCCCTACAAACATGGAGGGTGGACAAGGGGATTCAATTTTTTGCTCTTTCATGGGGTTAGTTACTAGTAAAGATATGGAATTATCAAGCCCAAAAAACAGGGTTGTGATAAGCAGATGGTTTGGTACAAGGAACTTTGATTCTTAAATACAGTCGGTCAAGTCAGACATTCATCAAGTCACAATGTTACAGTAAAAGCCTATAACTACACATGGCTTGAACCTTATACTGCCTTAATTCAAAAGTCGAGAATAAACAAGGCAAGCTAGAGTGTGTATACAAGTGTATAAAACAAAATTCATTAAGACGGCAAGGTTGTGATAACATGATGGTTAAGACAAAATCAAAATTTCCAGCAGGAAAGCAGGGGTGTGATAACAACAGTCCAAGGATGTGATATCAGAATGAAAATAGAAACAATATCAAGCACAAAATTGAGAGCATGAGCGAGCAAACAACAAAAGTAACATGGTATCAGAACATAATTGGAGTGAAGAGTGTGATCATACCATGGCCTCTCCGGACTTAACCCCAGCACTATCCTTAGTGTTCAAGCCAAGCCAGGAGAGTTGTCACTCACATGGAGGATGGTTCAGCCCCAGAGCTTTCGTCTTCTTGCTCCAGTTCTACGTTTATCATTGAAAGTTTGCTCAAGAGTTTTTCTTTATGGTTGTCCTCCTTGAGATATCTGTTCTGAATGATAATCGTCTCTAGAAGTGCTGAGTGCTTGCTTTTTCGCTGAGTAATTCGATCAGAATCGTTGTGAGGGATCCTCCATCAGTGGTGTCGACTGTAGATGTCTTCTTTACTGCAAGTGCAGTGCTATGAGGATCACTTTGTTCAAGTGAGAAGGGTCCAATTCTTGCCTTTGTTGATATCAATGAGGTTTGGATTAGACAGTTCGATCAATGTTTTGTTCCCTTTGTGCATCAAAACATATATCTGTTGTTTCATATTGCGATGATGTTCATGTTGAGCATCACAAATATATCTATTTTGGTTGCTCCTCTTGTCATGCGCAGCTTGGATAAATCAACATTGCATCTCTCAACAATGAGAGTAAGTAGGCTACCTATCACAATGGGTCCCTTCTCGTTCGTCGCCAAATGGTAGATGTATTCGAGAAACATATGGCCAACATTTACTTTCTTCCCTTTCAAAAATCCCCAAATCATGTACATCTCTGCCTCAGGAATATTAACCTCTATGTTGTACCGCCCAAATAAAGTGTTGGCCAATACTTTATGAAAGAACCTTATAGTTGGGTTCTTGAAAGACGATGACTTTGCTTGGCGGAGTACATATCAATTTTCTCCTGTGACCCACTTTCAAACTTCGACGCCTTTATAATTGGTGTTCTTCCTTTATAAGGTCTCAGTAGAAAATCCATAGGTTGTGCAAAATTCTTCGAAGCTCCAATGGAACTCTTTGATGAACAAGCGAAAGTTCAAGCTAAGATAATCCTCGGTGTTGATTATATCCAGGGAACTCAGAAATTCAGTGGTAATGTAATCATACGTTGGCCATAAATTAAGAAAGAACCTGACAATGTCCATTTTCTTCAATTGCTTGATCATACCATCGAGTAGGCCGAACATTTTCAGGGCTTCAACATCAAGGTATCTCGTGGCGAGGATCTCCCTAGTTTTTTAGCTTCTCATACAACACACACTACTGGTCATGTCTGAATTCAATCTCCACTGGCAGTTGGAAGAGATTTGTGTGGCTGGGCTCTCTTATATAGTATTGTGGTTCAGTTGGGTGCCAATACGCTTCTGGTGCTTCAGGTGGAGTCGAGGATTCCTGTCGAGCATCGGGCTCGATCTCCTCACCAGTTTCCTCACCTGCCTCCTCTGATTGCTGGGGTGTGACAACTGGATTTTCTTGCTGATGCGGGGATGTGACAATTGAAACTTCTTGGGGATGTACATCTTCTGGTGGTGCTTCTGGCATGGTAGCTTGTGATAGTGCGAGTGTGCTTCTTACTCTGGTGCTTCTTTTGCTGCATTGTTCTTCTTCAATCACAACCTCTTGCGTCACAACTTTGCTTCGCTTGCATCACTTCATGACTAAAGGTTGCAGATCTTCATCTTCTTCTTCCTCGTCTTCCAATGGAGGTTGTGAAAGCTTATTGGCTTTGAACTTTGATGGTGCGACTTTCTTCTTGGGTTGTGAAGGAGCGGTAGTTGTGGGTTTCTTTGATTTTGGGGAGAAGCAAGTTCCGTTGCGGGAATCACCACTAGGGCTTCATTGGAAGTTCAACTCATTCCGCCTGAGTCATCTTCTTTTGTGTTCGAATCCCTAGGGGTTGCCTATCATCCTCGTCTTCTGTAACTGACGTTGGTTCAGGAATCGCCGCTGCTTCTTTTGGTGGTTCCTGCTTGGTCTTCTTTGCTGGCGGCTGCTCTGGTTCTTTCTCTTTCTTCTTAGAAGGCTGAGGAGCGATAGTTGATGCCAGAGGCTTTGACGGTGCAACTTCCAATGTTTCAGGAACTGTTGGAAGAGTTTGGCGCTTCTCCAGACTTAAGGATTTTGCCGCAGTCATAATCTGGTTGCCTTCTTTGTTATCAACTTCGTCTTGTGGTCGCTTTCTTTTTGGGTGAGGCGGATGGCGCAGGTGGTGCTGGTTGCAGGATTGGTGTTGGGATATCAATAGTTGCGGGTGCCATGATGGTTGTTGCCTGGCTGCGGCCATATCCTTTGTCATCTTTTTTGGAGAGGTAGTAGGTCGGATGGCCTGCAATGGTTGTACCTCGAGAACAAGATGTGGTGTCGATGCTGCTAGGGCTGGTGCTGGTGCGCAGATGCTGGCGATGGATGCATCGGTGACCGCAACTTCTGGTTTGACGGTGAGTTGATCAGCAGCTATTGTCCCTTGCTTCCCTTCGGTTTTGCTCGCCACCTTCTCCCTATTGCTTTCCCTCTAGTTGCTACTGATGACAGGAAAGGGTATACCTAATTAGCTTGACCCAACCCCCGAAAAGCTTACCCCAATCTCCATTTTTGTAAACAATTTCTGCTGATTTACTTCTATTTTTCGCATTATGAGTATTCAACATCATCATTATTGGATTTTGAGAATTTCAGCTAATTTAAGAAGGTTTTAACCAGTATCCATGATTTTAGTTATTTGAACATTCGAAATTTTGAATTCCTTTCCGTTTTTGTGGTTGCAACCGAGGAATCGGGGTAACCTCCACACCTGACACTCGGATTATGCAGAGCTGATCCCTCACTTGGCGAAATTTTGGGGATTTTGAATTTTGGAAGTTCTTCTCACCTCCGGATTTTGGGGAAGCACTTAATGGAAGGTCTGAAGAGGACACGAGAGAGATAAAAGGAGAAGCAGACGATGTGACCAAGGGGGGGAGGATGCACGGCCGGAACTTTATTTTATTTTGCACTGAACTTTACTTTTCAGAAAACACTATTTTGGCTGGATATTATTTTTCTTATGTAATTTCTGTACTCACGATGTCCGGCTAGACTCCTATCGTCGAGATTTTGGGGGATACTCTGTTTCACCCTATTTGCTCTGAAATGCTTTGAACTTTCTCTTTTCTATCGTCCACTTAAACTCGTATATTGAATTGTGTTGATGGATTGTGTTTTATGTTTCTTTTCTACTCGTTTGGTTCTTCCCAAGTGCGCACTGTCCGTAAGGACCTTATAGTGTTGCCACCTTCACACAATGAGCCGAGAGGTTAGTGATGAAGTTTGGGGGAACCTCAGTCCAGGTTATGTCTTTCGAGTTAGGGGATAGGTGAGATTTTGCGCCTACCTCTGGAGCTTGACCCGGAGCGAGTAAAAGAGAGAGAGAGAGAGAGAGAGAGAGAGAGAGAGACTATGACCAGATTACATTTAGTCAAGCCTTGAGCCTCCACTGCGAGAGCGGGAAGATGAAAGGTAGAGCAATCACCGCGAGAGCAGGGCAGCCTTAACCCGTGATGTAAGGGCCTGAACGACTTTACATGATTTCACGACAAAGAGTAGATAGGTGTGATTCAGAGGTGAACCCAGGGTCCTGGTGTCCTCTCATCATTGAAGTTATCTTTCTTTTAATTTTTACTTTTTCTATTGAAAAAACCCAAAAATATAATTTCTGTTGATTAACCCTCACCTATTCCGGTTAGGGCTTGGACCTCTAGTGTCAAGCCCCTAACCGCGAGAGCTTGACTGAGGAAAAGTAGTAATAGAAACGTGAAAATGAAGTTTCCTTATGGACTGATACCTGAAGTACTCGACGATTGCCGTATATGCGGTGATAGGAGTGTGCTAGGTTTATAAATATTAAAATTTAATGTGAAGACATCCTTTACAGAAGATTGATCCTGGTTAATCCCCTAACATGTGGTCATTTTCTATTCTACTCCACACTTCGCATCAGCTACCATAATCGACGATCAATCTGATTTGGGGCATTAGGGCGTTAATTGTAGAGAAGTGAGATAGTGGGATGAGAGAGAAAAGTTATGAGTTGTTTTCTTAAATGGCAGGGCGACAATTTGGGAGAGATGTCTGTGGGCAAGAAAATTAGGATTTCTCGCCCAACGCTACGGTAGTTCCTGATTTAGTCATAACCCTGCATCTCGCTGATCATAACCTGGTTATTTGAGACCATGAAATTTAGACAAGCAAATAACAAAGAATTTATTAAGTGTTAGTCTGGGTTGCCTCCCATTAAGTGTCATTGTTTAATGTCCTTGACTAGACATTCTCGTGTTTTCATGCCTCTTTGGTTGGTTTGAGTGTGATAGTCTTCTTCTTCGGGATTTCTATTCCAGTTAGAAACAATTTCAACCAGTGTCCATTCACTTTGAAGATGTGCCCTTTCTCCGTAAGTAATTCCACTACTCCATGAACGAGCACCCTGTGAACCATATATTGACTAGTCCATCATGACTTGAGTTTACCCGGAATTTTAACCTTGAATTGAAAGAACTTGTGCTCCAACTTGGATCGACTTGTTTAGAATACGTTTATCATGACAAGCGTTAGTCCTTGTAGATTTTGGCATTTTCATAGGCTTGGAGTCGTAGTTCTTCGAGCTCTGCCACTTGTAAGTTGCGGTTATCTCCAGCCTTCTTCATGTCCAAGTTCAGTTGCGTCACAACCCAATATGTGTTGTCATCTCAAGAGGTAAATGACATGATTTCCCATATACTAGTTAGTAGGGTGTGACTCCAATAGCTGTCTTGAAGGTTGTTATGCATGCCCATAAAGTGTCATCTAGTTTTGATATTCAGTCTTTCCTTTATTTTGATACAATCTTCTCCAATATGGTTTTGATCGGTCGGTTGGAGACTTCAACTTGGCTGCTCATCTGTGGGTGGTATGCTGATGCTGCTCTATGGTAAATTCCATATAATTTGTTGGGAATGTTCTCGAATTGTTTCTCTGCGAAATGCCTCCCACTATCACTAATGACTATCTTGGGGATTTCAAACCATGGAAATATAACTTTCCCAAAGAGTTTTCGGACTAAGGCAGCATCACAATGCACTGTCGGGATGAATTTTATCCATTTTGACACGTAATCAACAACCACAAGTATATACTTGAATTTTTCGGATGATGGGAATGATCCCGAGTAATCAATCCCCAAATGACGAAGAGTTCGACTTCAAGGATCCCAAGTTGTGGCATTTCATTTCTTCTTGAAATATTTCTTGTCCGATGACAACGATCACATCCTTGTACATAGGCATTCACATCCCTGAATATAGTAGGACAATAATATCTAGCTTGCAGTATTTTTATGGTTGTTCTCTGAATTCCACCGTGGCCTCCATATGTGGAGTTATGACATCCCTCTATAATCTTGTGAACTTCCAACTCTAGTACAAACCTTCTGAATTGTCCATCTGAATATTTTTTGAAAAACATAGGATCATCCTATGTTTGAGTTCATTGAATAACTTCTTCTTCCCTTGACGAGTCATTTCTAGTGAAATGTATCCCTTCAAGAAGACTTGTTGATGTGCTAGAAAATTTACTACGTCAACATACCAGTGCGGCTTCGTGTTGAAGATGGCAAAGAGGAAGTTGTCAGAAAAGTTCTCATTGATTGGTATGGAACAATTCTCAAGAGGTTCCAAAACTCTCGACAAATGATTTGCAACGAGGTTCTCTGGTCCTTTCTTATCTTTGATCTCTAAACTGAATTCCTACAACAATAAAACCCATCTGATTAGTCAGGATTTTAAATCCTTTTTCTGCATCAGATGTTATACAACCTTATGATCCGTGTAGACCACTACTTTCGATCCCACAAGATAAGGTTTGGATTTGTCGTTTGTATAAACTACTGCCAACATTTTCTTCTCAGTCATGGTGTAGTTTTGTTGTGCATGATCCAAAATTCTACTAGCATAATAGATGACAGTGCTGCCATTTTCTCTCTTTTGTCTGAGCACAACTCCTATAGCATTGTCTCTGGCATCACACATGATCTCGAAGGGTAGATTTCAATCGAGTGATTGCAGTATGGGAGCTGAAACGAGTGCAACTTTGATCTTGTTAAATGCTTCCAGACAATGACTATCGAAATTAAATTCAGTGTTCTTATGCAGTAAGTATGTCATTGGCTTGGCTATTTTAGAAAACTCTTTCATAAACCTTTGATAGAAGCCCACATGTCCAATGAAGCTTCTCATTCCCTTCACAATGATAGGTGGTGGTAGTTTCTCAATTACTTCTATTTTCGCTCTATCCATTTCAATACCTTTCTCTGAAAATATATGTCCGAGTACCCTCCTTGAGTTACCATGAAATGTACTTCTCCAAATTCAGCACTAGATTCACCACACCTCTACAAAAATGGAAGTCAATGTGCGAATTTTGAGAAAATAGACATCTTGCACCTCAAAGTGGCGGGCGCATTGCATAAGACGAATGACATTCTTCTATACATGTAAGTCATGTATGAGCATGTGAAGGTCGTGTTCTCTTGATCAGCAGGGTGGATGAGAATTTGAAGAAGACCTAAGTATCCGTCCAAGTAACAAAAGTACTTATGCTTAGGCAGGCGTTCGATCAATAAACCGTAATGGAAAGTGATCCTTCCTCGTCGATTTGTTCAATTTCTGATAGTAAACACACATTCACCAACCGGTAGTCACTCAACTAGGGATGAGTTCTCCTTTTTCATTGTTGATAACGGCTGCGCCTCCCTTCTTCGGGACTACTTGAATTGGGCTCACCCACTTACAACCGGAAATCAGATAGATGAGTCCAACACTCTACAACTTCCTTGAGGTTAGGATTCAGCCTTCTTTGTGCCTCAATGGTTGAGTTGTTATCTTCTTCAAGTGGAATCTTGTACATACATAGTGATGAACAGATTTCCTTCATGTCATCAATTGAATATCCAATAGCTTTTCTATGGATTTTGATTACTTCTAACAACTTGTCAAGTTGATCATTGGATAGAGGAGAACTAACAATTATGGGGTAAGTGAAGTCTGATCCAAGGATTTCATACTTCAACGTGGATGGAAGTGGCTTAGTTCAACCTTGGGTGTTGTCTTGGTTTGAGATATTTCAATACAAGTGACTGATACTCTGCTTGATTTACTTAGCAGGGTTGTGATAACCGATTCCTATGGGTGTGAATAATTTTTTTCTTCACAATCTATTCCTAAATTCTCTAAATTTGATAGCGCCTGCCAATCGATTGAATTGTCAACTGTTTAGGGGTCTTCACTGTCTTCCAAATCTTGTTCATGCTTTTGCAACTGTTGATACTTCCAGCACGACTTCTTCGATGATACCATAATCTTCATAGAATAGCTCGCCAGTTGGATTCTTCATCGTCTTAGATAAATTGAAATCAATTTTTTCCTCCCCTATTTGGAATGATAGTTTGTCATTCTTCACGTCAATGACAGCTCCCGCAGTGGCAAGGAAAGGTTTTCCAAGAATCATGGGGATATTCAAGTTCTTCCATGTCTAAGACTACAAAATCTACAAGAATAAAGAATTTCCCAACTCGAATTGGTACACCTTTAAGGATTCCTCTGGGATGTGTTACTCATTTGTCAGCTAATTGAAGTATCATATTGGTAGGCTTTGGCTCTCCTGCATTGAGTTTGTCACACATTGAGGAGGGTATGCCACTCACACTAGCTCTCAGAGCACAAAGTACTATTCTTACTTGTAGATGTCCAATCTCACAAGGAATAGAGAAACTACTAGGATCATTCAATTTGCGTAGTCATTTGTTCGGGATCATTGCACTAGCATTTTCAGTCAGAGATATAGTCTCTTTAATATCCAACCTTCTCTTTTTCGATAAAATGTCTTTTAGGAATTTTGCATAAGAGGGCATCTATTGGATTGCTTCTACAAAGGTTAAACTGATATGTAACTTCTCGAGTATCTCTATGAATATGTTGTGCTTTTAGCATTCTAGGGAAAGGTAGGACTTTATTTAGAGGTGGGTGATACTTAACTGGTTGTTCAGCTTGAATTGGATTTGGATTATGTATTGCAAGTTTAGGTTGTTCCTCTTTTTTAGGCTAGTTTTGAATACTCTGATCTTCTGGCTTCTCTGGTGTAGGAATAGTTTCTGTAGTTGGTTGTCTCGGTGGAAAGTTCTTCCCACTTTTTAATGTAACAACTTGAACTTGTTCTCTAGGGTTTGGCTCTGGTTGTCCTGGTAAAGTGTGGGGTCGTGACACTACAACTTTAACTTGTAATGCTATCTGGTTCTCCAATAGTTTGTTATGAGTAGCTAATTGCTCAATATTGGAATTCATATGTTCTTGTTGCTTCATCAACTATTGTTCCTCCAGTTTGGGCTTAGGGGGTTCAGGGTTAGGACTAGGCAACATAAGTTGTGATTTTTGGGTGGTCTTTGCATAATCTTGGGCTGCGAAGCAGGGTTGTGACTTGGGGCATTCTGGTAGTGATTATTTCTAATAAGAGAAAAATATGTGGTTTCTATTTTTAGGAGTGTACTTCTGAAATGGAGGTTTTGGAGCAAAGTTTCCAAAGCGTTTAATTTCTCGTATTGGAGGTCTTGTTGCTAAGTCAACAAATTGCAACTTTCAGTAGTGTGTCATAAGTTTCCATAGATATCACACTTATGTTCAGGGGACTGCACCATGTTGATTTGATTTGTGAGGTTCATTTTTCCCAATGCCTTCTGTATGGCTTCTTCAACCTTTCATGATAATACTTCTCCTTCATCAGACGACCTCTTCTTCATAGGTTTCCTCGATCTCTCATGCCTCAGATAGTGGGGGTTCTTCACTAACTTCTTTATGATATTATATGCTTTATCTATATCACTTGTTGCAAAGACTCCTCATGCTTCATTGTCCAATGTAATCGAAGTCGGATAATTCAATCATGAGTGGAAGTGATTTAATAGCTGCCATCTCTCATATCCATGATGTGGGCATGATGCAACTAAAACCTTTGTCAAGCTTCATACATGTTTTCATGTCTAGCTGGCTAAAGTTATAAATCTCATCTCTCATATGTGCAGTCTTGCTTGGAAGGAAAAATTAAGCAAGGAAGTTCAGCACTAACATGTCTCAATTGGATATTTCTTCAGGTTTCAGAGTCTTCCACCATAGCTTAGCATTTCCTCTTAGTGAAAAAGGGAAAAGATTCATGTAGATGGCATCAACATGAATGTTATTGAATTGAAGAGTTCCACAAATTTCTTTGAAGTTGTCGAGATGTTGGGTTGGATCTTCACTAGATGATCCTCCAAATTGATCCTGCTGAATCATTGTAATCAAGACATGTTGTAATTGAAAGTTGTCATTTGCCATAGGTGGTACTTTTGGTGCTCTTGCTTGGTTAGCTACAGGTGAATAAGTGTCCTTTACACATCTTGGATCTTGTGCTACAAGTTCTCCTTCCATGATGTTTTGATCTTCTTGTTGTGATATGATGTTTTAGGTATGAGACAGCGTGCAACATAAAGGACCTTTTGGTTTTTATAGCATTGCATGAGTGCGAAGTTTTCTCCATATTGTCCATCCATCGCTCTACTTTCCCAAAGTCATCACTTCCGTTGAACTAAGGAGTGGAGTTTTAGGAAGCGCTGAATTGTATCCTTGGAAGCATGCACATACTAATTTCCTGGCACTCCTAGAGCTTGGCTATCCTAAACCTCACTCTGATCCACTTGTTTCTAATGATGAGCTTGTCCTCTTTGGTTAGAAATATGCTTGGGATCCATTTGCATTTACAACAATAGAGTACAAACATTAACTTCTCCTTATTTTCCCTTTTGATAACCTCTTTAGGACCTTGTACTCTTCTTAATGGCATGGTGTATGTTCGTGATGCTTGCACATGGACTCTACTCACTTATAGATAGCTAAAATGTGTCCCTCGTCAAACTCTGATACGTTACTATAACGTCCCTAGAAGCACACTCTGCCATGTGGTAGAATGCCCTCTAGAGACGCTATGACATTCATCTTTGACTTAACATTTGACCAGTTGAGACGACAATTATTTACACACTTATTAGCAGGTACACTAGCCGCACAAGTAATATAATGATGAGAAGTGTCAACCCCACGAGGACTTAAAAATATCAAAAGTTGGACCTCATCAGAACTGGGTGGTGATAAAATAATTGAGTGAATGATTTTTAAATAAAAGATAAAGACATGATTGCAGACAATGGTTGATAACAATCAATTCAGGTAGAAAAGTAGGGTAGTATTGCCTCTACATCATCGTAACTTGATGGATATCCTAGACCTAAAGATCGGATGGAAGAGTCTCAACTCACCAACGTTTCATGCTTGAGATAACTATTAAACCCTAAACATGCAAATACTAACCCTCTCGATTTTTAGTCTTACATACTATCAGACCTAATGTGATGACCAACCCTAACATAGTCGAACATTAGCCGCCACGAGGGGGTTAATATAGTTGAATCAGTAATTGATTTCAAATAATAGATCATTGCAAATACATGATACGTAATATAAGCCAAGTCATAATTTTTTCACAAAATTTGGTATGACTTTGACGTAAAATGAATAAGTGGCAAAATTTCCCAGAAATACAATTTGATATAACAACTTATATGGATCAAAAGGAGATTATATAATGGGACAACTACCAAAAAAATGTAAACTGTGTGCACAGACGCACGATGGCTCATCAACAACATCCAAAAGGAGGAACTAAGGTTCTCGTGAATCAACATATGTGATATAGTGCATAAATCTCAATCCGTAAGGCCATTATGGATGAATAATAAAAAATTAAAGTTTGGAACCATACAAAAGTTTTCTACTCATGTAAATGCATATAAGCAAATGATAACTTGGACCAAACTAGGTCCATACTCGACTTCACTCAAATACATTCCCAACATGTGCCCATCACATAATAGAGCTAGAAATCATCACCTGGAAAACAAAAATAAGGGTGAGCATAAAATGGCTTAGTGAATGGAGAGAACACAATATCAAAAATCCAATAAAATCAAAGCCCACAATGCAATATGATAAAACAATGATAAAACCATACAATGTATGTCATGTAAAATATTTGTCCTTCTTAGCTACAAAGAACATAAGCTAAAGTCCTCACTAAGGTTGTATGACCAAAACATATCCTAAGAGAGTTGTTGTGCAGACTGAAGCTTGCCAATTATAGTCGGACTTAATAGTTTACCTACATCGACGTCGTCCACATGGGAATGTACATCTTGGTACTAGGATTTAATCATTTCCGCAATGATTATATCTTAATATTTTCCACACTTATCGGAGTTGATAATTTCCCGATGATATGCAAAATCAGGTCATGAGGTGATTTTTATCATGATAATTATTATGTGTATGAATGTACATGCATATCATAAAGGGAGTATCTAGCATAAGATACAAATCCATGGAAATCTTGCAAAATACCATAAATTTTCATAATTCGAGAAAACATCATGAAATCCAGTCAAGATATCCATAAGGAGATAGAAAGGGCTTCATCTAGTCGGGTAGGGAAAAAGCCTAGTGGGGAATTGGACCAAGACTCTTCTAAACCATTACCCAACTGGTAAGAATTGAGCACGGTTTTTTGCGGCTAAGTGCCATAATTTCATGAATCTAAGAATGAGTTAATAAATTAAAGCATGACACACAAGCATTCATTTCATATGATGAATACAAATCACATGGATATAATAGTCCATTCCAAAAAATAGGCTTTACCTTGATGTAAGACTATGCGCAGCTACTAGAGCATTCTTAATTCTATTTTGATAAATCCACTCACCACGATATTGCGTGACCTCGTCAAGTCTAACACATTCGAGCCCAAATCAATAACAACCAAGCCCTATTCATAAGTTTCATAAATGTCCAATCAAACTCATTTCCTGATACATTAGACTTGAAGCGATACTCATGTCAATTTGATTCTAAATAAGAGATATTTGCATATTTACTTGTCACTCTCACTTAATAACCCGAATTGATTATGATTATATATTATCATGTCTAATTAGTAATCAGGTGACCATAACTTGGTTATTCAATGTGTGATCCATTTATCCTATTTTACTCATATCCATCTATTTATCATTAAACTGTGATTACACTACCAAATTATCATACAATCATTTTATAATCAAAGTATCATCCATACTTTATATGAATTAATATACTTTGACCTATATAAAATAATGGATAGAATTTTCTACTATATATACTAACCACCAAGATGATTGACGTCCAATTGATTATATTATAAAAACTTTTAACTCGGGTCACATATAAATCTACTACACTTATCTAAGTATTTGACGTACATTAAAGCTTCTAATTACAACTCACTGTGTACGATGTGAAATGGCGCTAAGCGTTTGCAGTTCTCATAAGCTGTAATAGAGAAAATGATGTGAAATCGCGCTACTCACCAAAAAATTTCTGGAAGTCACATTATATATCTATATTTATAGTTTCACCTTAATATCATTCATAACCCATAAGTTGCAGCTGTGTGAATCCGAGTGGAGATGCCCTCCTGTAACCTCTCACTCGAGTCTAGTCACAAGAACCTCGAGTATCGAGCGCAACCCTAAATACAAACTACTAGCCACGTTACCATTTTTATTTAGAGCAAATAAGCCCTAAAACATAGCATACTTAACCACGTAATACTCATTGTTTGTAGCTTGAGATCAAGCGAGTTCCTAATCAACTCCGGCAACGTCAAGTAGTCGGAAAAACTGAAAATCAGAACACATGTTTACCTTAAATCAGCTAACATATAAATCGTAATCAATTGTTGTAACGAATCTGTGCAACCCTTGGAGTTACCTCGAACCATTCGGGGTCGAGTCACAACAAGGTGGATAACAACGAAGGTCCTATCTTCATACATACTAGACATCATGATTCACTCAACAAATCAGAAATCAAAGTGCTCAGATGCATGCTCAAGACATCAACTGCTCATCAAGAAACAAATGGGATCCGACAATTTTCCCGGAGCTGCTGATAGAATGGAAATCCAGAGGAAAGAGGGCAACCTCTGTTTCATTGAAATCATCCTACGAATCAGATCATAATCTCGGACAAAATCCTAGTCAAGGTTAATTACTACGACTCACTAGGGATGGAAGGACATGACCTCAACTCCTTCCTGACGTTCCATCATCAATGGCGTCAGTAAGGTCGAAAAGGCGACGTAATACTATTTCATTAAACCAAACAATAAATTAGAACCATCACATGGAAAAAACTTGGCATGTTGTGAGTACAACTTACCAGAAGGGAAAAGAATGCTGCTCCAGCTCCAGCGAGGTCCAAAAATGAGAGCGACGAAACTCACAACTCACGAAAATGTCAAAATGGCTAACACATATCGGTAATCCAAATTAAAATCTCAAAAACCCTCACAACATTGAAGGAAAATGAGAGAAACTTACTGGAAGAATAATGGTGGCTCGGCGGCAGCAAATCAATCTGATTTTCGTTAGATGTCGTCGGCGATCAGCTCGTCTCTGAGCTGAAATCGCACTCTGAAACCCCTCGACACCTAAACCATCATACTCACGTTGCCAAGGAGAGTGTCGACCTACCTCCGATGGTCGGACATCATCAAAGCACTGCTCGACCGACGTGTACTGGAAACAGTGGTGTTATCATGCTAAAGTGAAGAATTGTGAGAGGGAGAGACTACGGATGAAAAAGGAGTTGGCTCCTTTTTATTCAGCTTCAGGACACGTGGCATGCATCAAATGACTTGATCAAATAACTTTTATTTATTTACTTTATTTCCTGCCCTGTGCAATGACAAAGATTCCCTCATTAACATGAAAAAAATTACTAAAATGCCACTATTAGCTTTTTGAAAAATTTCGGGCTAATGTGTTAAGAATGTTCCCAATGAATCTAAGATCTCTTGTGATTTCTCTAAGATAACTACACAACTCAGGGCTCTTTCGGTTTCTTTCAAGTAGGGATATTCATGCATAGCATAACATAGATCAATTCTAAAGCCAAATAACAAACATGCAAGATCCTTCGTCTCGGATAACACATCTAGCATGCAAGTTAAACTTTAAAAAACAGTAATGACAACATGAATACTATCAATTTTGTTCCATACAAATAAAATACTAGGAGGGATCCATAGCTATGGGTTCAACAGATACAACCCTAGATAGAGTTACTCCATCAGAGGAGCAATACAAACAGAAATATCCATAATTTATCATTAAGAATAGGATAATACAAACTTATAAATCATGATAATACACTACAAGAAAATTCATAATTTGCGACGACGCCTCCTTGCAAAAACACCCGTTGCAAATTTTTTGCGATGGAAATGTTACACTATATGGTGACATTTCCGTTGCAAAAAGTCTGCGACGAGCAATTTTGCGACAGATATGCGACGAAGGAGCCGTTGCAAATTGTGAATTTTCTTGTAGTGATAGAAGACTACAATTCTAACATGAAGCATACTATAACTTATATAACATAATTATAATTTACTAGTTCATGATTTGTGTAATCATGTCTTTGATATTTGAAAAATCATATTATATAAACAAGTCCTTGTCAACTGAATAATTTGTAGTCATTTATCATATAATAGTTAGCATTACATGATTACATAACATTTCTATCATATACCATTGAAACATATCATATAATATCTCAAAACAACTTATTATGACTCAAAGCCTATCGTGTAACAATTGAAATAAATAATATAATATAAGTTCATAAATATCATATGATATCATCACCCAACGTAGCACATTGAGGCATATAATATAATATAATATAATATAATATAATATAATATAATATAATATAATATAATATAATATAATATAATATAATATAATATAATATAATATAATATAATATAATATAATATAAGAACATGTCGTATAACAATCATAAAACTTATCTTATAATGTTAAACGTATTATCTAGTATAGAGCCATGATAATATAATAATGTATTGTGATGCATCTCATGTTCATGAAAATGGACTTTTGCAATGACCATACATGTCATATCATTCATATCAATCATCTAGCCAGAAGTATACCCTTTGGGGTATCATATAATATCAGGTTATTATATTACCCCTTATTGTATCATATCATCTCGAAGAATATCATATATTATCAGGTTATCATATTACCTCTTAGGGTATCGTGTTATCTCGAAGGATATCACATCATATGATTCCTACAAAATAGACATATCAATCCGGCAGGGTTAGTGAAATATATCTTCCTCGCGAAACAAACATATCAACCCGACAGGGTTAACATATCAATGCATGTATGAATGACATACAAATTTATGACCATGACATATTAGCATCATATCATCCCTTAAGGATATCATATCATTTCGAAGGATATTGTATCATTTCGTATCATATAATATAATATAATATAATATAATATAATATAATATAATATAATATAATATAATATAATATAATATCATATCATATCGTATCGTATTGTATCTTAACGTATCATATCATATCATTTCATATCATATAGCATGTAGTTGCATTAATAACAATAATTATAATGATAAACATGTTCATGTGTAGAACATATAGTCTCTGCATCTATATAACTTTCATGTAAAATTGAATATAGCATTTGTTTACATAAATCCATTTCAATCGATCAATTATTTATCAAAATATAATATATAACTTCCATAGTAATGACAATCACAACTTCACAAGGTATCACATCCAATTACAACAAGCAACACTTTTATATATTTTTTTCATATTAATAAGTGCTTATAAAATGACGTATAGCACTATATACAAAAATATTCATTCCAATATTTTTTATGAAGCGAACATTATGCTAAGCAATACTATTTACACATATCATAACCTAGAACATTACAACCATTAGATATAATAAACATATATGAATAAAACTATATGGATATACCATACATATCTTATTCTTAGTTGTCTTTCTCTTTATTCTTTCTTCACAACCCTCAAGCTATATATCACTCTTCTTTCTGTGATGAAAAAGTGATCAAAATGTATTTAGATGATGCATAAATATTAGTATTACTTACTTACTTACTTGTAAATAACTAATTTGAATAATTCAATCCTTACATGTACTGCACCTCGAAAAATGGCATAGTAGTAGAAGATAAATTTATAACTGCTACTATACATATCCAAATAATATAAAACTAATTCTAACTCAATATAGACTCACATATAAGTAACATATATAAATTTTATCTTCATCTTATTTGATTACAGAAAAATAATATTCTAACCTATGTTCAATGTTGATATTAAATCTTGGCAGATTGAGTGATGAGTCATTAAAAAATTATAACTCACTGTAGATAGAATCAAATCATGATTTATCAATTTTCATATAAACAAAACTTTATAAGCTTTCATGTATAAAAATTATGAAATCCAATCTTTATATATCATTTCCATAAAAATCTTGAAATCAAATTATTTTCTGTCCCTATCTTACAACCTACCATATTAAGTCATAGAAGTTAGAAAATTTATAACTTCATTTATACATATTCTTTGGAGTTGATTCCACTTGAATATGATTTTATATAAAGTCTTCTACAAGAAAAGGGAGTATAAAAATCAAATCACCCTTATACAATTTATTTCTTAATTTAATATCTGACCTTGTTGTTGTCTCATAACAACATGAGTGGTATGTAAACATAGGATCATAACTCCTAATATCTAACTTATAGTAATTTTAGAGTAAATGGAAATCTTACATAAAGAAGATTTCACATGTAAAATTTCATAATTTTTGATTATGCAAATCATATGTTGAATCAGGACATAAATCTATGGCAAAATATTTTATCTAAAGTGATTGTCACTTGCATATTTTTCTTTCCCTACACAGACGGTATTATCTTTTGAATTTTTTTTGTGGCTTTAAAAAAGAGAATGAGGCAGCTCGATGAATTTTTATATGAGAAGGAAAGGCGACTGTAAAAAAATATCTAAAGCATGAGGTGATATGTTGTTTGCTTATGGCAACTTGTTTGATCATTGGATAAAATAGTGGTCCAATCAATTTTTTATATTTAACCATATTAGTTTATCATTGGTAAACATTATTTAATATCAATTAAACATATACTATGATATATATAATTTAGAGGGTTTATTTGTAATTATGTTTATTTATTTCAACATGCCACCTGGTGATAGATGTTTGATCATAAGAATGACAAATAAGAAATTTGCTAGTATAATAATGGTACTAAAAATGATAATTATTATGAAATTAAATTAGGGTTATCACATTCTGCCCTCCTTAAAATAAATTTCATCCTCAAAATTAACAACTCTTATTATCAGTTAATAGATGAAACAAATCATGTATACCTCTTTCCATATTGTATTTCACTTTCTCAACTTAGCGATGTTAAATTATAACTATCATCAATCAATGGTCTCGTATCAAAATGCATGTTTCCTCACTCCCAATGTGCTTTATGCTTATCAAATAATATTTCTTGTACTTTAGAAGTTGATTGTCACTCATATGACATATATCTCCTTAGTCCTTACTTATCATAAAAATATCTTTTGCATTCTTTGATTTTAGAGTCAATACTAATTAATGAGTAAAAATCCATAATAAAACAAATACTTTATGGCCACCATATCATAAGTTAACTTACCTTTAGGCTTACATGTCCTAAATTGATATGATGATGTACTAGAAATGAACAACAATTGTGTTATATCTATCTATCTATCTATCTATCTATCTATCTATCTATCTATCTATAATATTTTCAAATATATATTACGTTACAATTTATGTTTTCTAAGATAATGCTATAAGGAGTTCAATTAGTTTCTCTTAGATTTTTTTTATAAACTTCTAACTTCAAATTAAACACATTAGCATGCGTCAAATCTTAATATGACATGTGTTAAAATAACCGATAGTAAATGCGAGTTAGCTAATTATCATTGACTAACTTATTTCACATAACACCGTTGTATAAGTATACTTTAATGGTCCGAGAAATCTTATAATACTTTAATTACTCAATGCTTATGCCACTACTAACTAATTTAATCCCACTCTTAAAGATCACATTAGTATGTTATTATATATATATAAAAACAGTGACATTGTAATCTTTTTAATCTCAAATATTTATCTTTAGTTCCACCTAATATGCATGTTCATTGCATACACACTTCTACTAATATATAAATGGACTCAGGTAATATGACTAACTATTCTTAATTAATAAATCCCAAAGTTATGGATAAATTAATGGAAGAAATAATTCCACTTGAATTTAAAGTAGATGATTTTGTTCAATCACGAGATTGAATACTTTTTGTGATGCCAAATTTGTAGCGTATGATAACCAAGTAAACATAGGAAATCAAATTAATCCTTGATGACCTATTTACATGTTTGCTAGTGACTTGATTATCTGGGGGAGTCTAACTAAATTAGACTCAAGCACTTACCAGTGACATGCATTTTGAAATTTTAAGCAATTCAAAAATCACAACACATAAGAGTACAAATAGGTTATTAACTTTTTTAAGCTTAAAAATAATAACATGTAACATTTCATATGCATACCTCTTTGCGAAATTGTAAATCTATCGTAAATTCCAAAGCAAACAAAAACTCATAGAATGTCATTAATAATCATATACTAAGACGAAGATTTCATTTAAACATATTGTTCTATATTGGAATATTTATACAAAATATTTCAGTTAAGTGCATTCATATTTTGATTGGCCTATCCAATTATGTTTGTTGTATCTCAACTTTCATTGCATGCCAATTTAAACATACATCTTTTATAGTTCAGACCATATTTGTGATACTTTATAATTAAGTTGTACTATTGAATGTAACACAATGCCTATTTGCTCTCTTATTGGTAGACAATTCTATAGTAGTCTTAAGAATAGAAAACTATTAACACACATAATAGAATAAAAAAAAATCTATGACACTAAATTTATCTTAAACTTTGGGATTATTGTTTATGAAATTGACACCTATAACTCTTGCTCTGATACCACCTATAACACCCTGAACCTCGAGATAGCAAAAGCGAGAATAGAAAAATCTTAATAACCTCGACAGATCGATCGCTACCTCTATCATTCACCACAATTAAAAACTTACATAAAAATAAGATATGATTTTGTTTCATGTACATATAAAACATAAATAGTTATGGTACAAAATAATTCAAAATTCTCTAGGACCCACTTCCATATGCCAATCCATGTCACGAGCATCGATCACCCCTAAGTCAACCTATAGGATCCAAATATAGGGGGGAGCATATGCACACACACAACACACACACACACACATGTATATACACATATGTATGTATATGCATAATTTTCGTGAGAAAATGCTCGTATATAGGGCCAAAATAAACATATAAATCATGATAATAGAAGACTATAATTCTAACATGAAGCATACTTATAACTCATAGTATAATTAACTAGTTCACGATTCGTATAATCATATTTTTTATATTTGAAAAATCATATTATATAACTAAGTCCTTGTGAACTTAACAATTTATAGACATTCTATCCTATAACAGTTAGCATTACATGGTTACATAGGATTTCTATCATATAAGATTGAAACATATCATATAATATCTCAAAACAACTTATTATGATTCAAAGCCTATATCATGTAACAATTGAAATAAATAATATAATGTCATAACATATCATATGATATCATAACCCAACATATCCCATTGAGACACATCATATAAAATAATATCATATAATATAATATAAGAACATGTCATTTACAATCATAAAACTTATCTTATAACATTAGACCTATTCTTTTATATAGAGTCATCATAGTATAATAATGCATCGTGATGCATCTCATGTTCATGAAAATGGACTTATGCAACGACCATGTATGCATGTCATATCATTCATATCAACCATCTCGCCAAAGGTATACCCCTTGGGGTATCATATATTGTCGAGTTATCATATTACCCCTTAAGGTATCATATCATTCCGAAGGATATCATATACTACCGAGTTATCGTGTTACCCCTTAGGGTATCGTGTTATCCCGAAGGATATCATATCTTAAATATGCAAGAGGCACGCCTTGGATTAGTCCTACATGCACAAATCACGAGAGAGATGCTGGATATATATGTGGACATGCCTTGGACTTGTGAGACACGTTTTAAAATTGTGCGGGCCAAGGTCCAAAACAAAAAATATCTTGATGGACCAGGGTGTTACATGTGGTATCAGAGCCACTACACATGGTCCTTTTTGCCATGGTGGGAGATCACTCAATGAGAACGTTGAGTCCCCTTAGGGGAAAGGATGCAGAGGCATGCTTTGAATTAGTCTCACATACTCAAGTCACGGGAGAGATGCTAGGTATATATATGGACATGCCTTGGACTTGTCAAACGCGTTTTAAAATCGTGCGGACCTAGGCCCAAAGCAAGCAATATCTTGATGGGTCAGAATGTTATGATGGCACTTGCAATAAATATTTTTAACTAATGATGGCTTTTTCATCTTTTCATAGTGTTAAATTAGATGTTGATGGTGTTAATTATGCATATAAAATTGCTAGCAAGTGCACTAGTCGTATCAAGTAATAGTTCAACAGTGAGTTGAGTATCGATCCCACGAGGAATTTATTCTATCAATATCTAACACAATATTTTAATGGGAGGGGTACATTGAGTTTGAAGAATTTATTGATTACAAAAATAAAGATTAAATAATGGTAAAGATATAACAATTAAGCGTCATAATGATGGCTTGAGTACTGGACTTGGATGAATAAATAAGAGAAATATGAGTTTATATAAATCAAGTTAGGTTTTTAATCTTTCTCAAGATAATTAGGTTTTACTGAAATTTAGATGTCCTATCCAGGATGCATCTACTAAATCAAATCTAATAAGATAATCGTTCCTATCCAGGATGACAACTCTCTTATTACGGTTTTGAAATGCATTAAGTTGTAAAACCTAGACTATGGATCGTTCCTATCCAGGATGACAATTCCACAGATCTCACATCCAACATTCCTATCCAGGTGACATCAGATGTGACATGCAATGTATAAAAAGTAAATAATTTCCTAGATCTA
>LTAE01000616.1:7337-23513 GCA_001647135.1 Pontederia paniculata
TCTCTCTCTCTCTCTCTCTCTCTCTCTCTCTCTCTCTTATATCAGGAAACACATCACAGCGTGTGTGCAATTCAAACCTTCTTCAAACACATCCACTCCACTTGACATCCTAGCCTAAATTATGTTTGGATGGTGGGGTTGGGATGAGTTAGACGAATTTGATAGGGATTGGATATTTATTATTTTTTTGTTTGATTTGGTGTTTGGAAGGGTTAATAGGAGTTTTCAATCTCATTTTTCATTCCATCGATTCAGTAAAATAAGGAGGAGTAATTGTTTTTTGAGCAATTTTACCTTTCAATTTATTATAAGTTAATTTATCCAGTAAGAATAAAATATCCTTTTAGAAATTTATCCTTCCTTATTCATCTTTTTTTTTTTATTTTATATCCAAAAAAAGATGAATGATCTTAATCCATCAATTTTACACTTTTTTTCACCCTTTTATTTCCTCTTTTTTTTTCTTTCCACTCCGCACCCCTCCATTAGTTTGCATCCAAACAGAGCCTAAGATTTCAGTTCCGACGAAATGAATAACACATTTTTAAATAGCATATCACAATTAGAATCTAGATTCTTTAAAAAATTTAATGAATAATTAGTTTGGTAGATTCTTTTTAATGATATTTTGATATAAAAATTTAAAAGTTAATTTAATAAATTAGATATGAAATATGATAATTAGAATGATAAAATATATTTTTTTAAAATGGATAAATATTAAGTTGAATAAAAAATTGTGATAATTGATATTTTAAAACATCTATTTGATAATATAACATTTTTTATAAAATATATATTTTTAAAGTGGATAAATATTAAGTTGAATAAATTTGTGATAATTGATTTTTTTAAACATCTATTTGATAATATTTTTTAATCTTTTTTTTAAAAAATATTAAATATATTAACCTCTAAAATCTTATATGATAAATATTAAATATTTTAATTAACACATTCGAATAAATTATCATTTTAATTAAAGAATAAAGAGTAGTTTAACTTTTATAGTTAAATAATTGAGTTAATTAATAAAAAATAAGATTTCAAAATTAAAATAAATTATTAAGATAATAAAAATGAAAAAGGAAATAATTTGTGTGAAAGAGAGAAACGAAAAAGATAAAAAAATAAAATAAATTATAAATATAAAAAAAATTATGAGAGAGGAAGAAAAGAGAAAAAAAATGTGTGAGAGAAAGAGGGAAAAAAGAAAAAAAAATGAAAATGTCACCTTTAAAGAAAATAAAGGGTTACCTCTCTTGCGAAGAGTACTAAATCATGTGATGCCCGATTTCACCTCTTTCATTTCACCTTGAAATTTATCGTTTGGTAGGAGTAATCGAGCACTAATTTCATATTGGTACTTATCGAAGTAAAAACTAAATGAAAACAACAATTTGGGGATCATCCAGAGGCATGCCCTATTCAGCTCGACTGTGGGCTTCCTAGCATGTCGCTTGCATGTGTCTATCCCCCTCCCTCATGTCTATTATAGTGTGTTCTCAAAGATAGTCACTTCCATTGAAATGTTTGACCACGCGCATAATGCATCTATGTCGATCGTTGAAGTTGTAGCCTTGCGTGCATTGACGCCATGCCAACTCTTGTAACTCCATCCGACTAGCGTAACTCTTGCACGCCCTAATTGTTATCCAATAGATGCTCTGAAGGTGCATTGTTGGCAATCTATTATTGATCTCAACGGTCATCATCTAACATCTCATACGGAACTCTCGAGGTCACTAGTTGTTAACACTCTCACTACACGTGTATAGCTCAATTGGAGATGCTACCCTGAGGTTCATTATGTGTAAGACTTTGCTCTAACTTAATTATTCTTGAATCTCATCAAACATTCATGTTCGATGAATGTTCCAACTATATGTATTTTTTAATGAGAAAATTAATTAATATTTTATTGTTGGGCACATAGGCCCACTATCTCACTTCTTTCTTTTCTATTATATCCAAAGCATAGTGATATTCTATCTAAGTGTGTTTTCTCTTTGAACTCTGGGTCCAATATATATCAAATTTATTGAATCTTTATAATCATAATGCATTGGTCCTATGACCATGTTGAGCCCTAGTTCCACACCTAAGTCAGACTCCATGAATGATCGTCACATCATACGCAATATATTCAACATATAATGTGTGCCTAAACTCAAATCTTAATTTCTTACCAGTCCAAGAAACTATTGCACCACTTAATACGAATAAGTGATCTCATCTGAATTTTAGTTGTTTATATCATTTTCAAAACTCACATTCAAATAATCTATAACATCAAGAAATTTGCTTTATATGTCGACATCAAATTGTACAGTGTCTCACATATATCATAGAATCCTCGTAATGACCTCCTAATGAATCTTTATTGTGAGTACTTTGATATCTACTCACATGACTTGGTACATAAGTCAAATTAGACCGTGTACAACTATATATAATGTGTCATACATCAAATTTTTCATCACTTATGATATCGACCTTTACTAAGTCATTTCTCAATCATAAGTAGATGGAATGACTTATTAAATTCAAAACTTTTTAGTATTTGATTTGAATACTTTATCAATTTTACTCAATATCTTGAGTTTCTATTGTGAATAATAATTTCGAGATTATAATACCCTTCTACTATTTCCTTTATTTCAAATTTTATGATTAACTTTGAACATTGTAACATTATTTTCATTTTCGGTTAGCAAAATGTCGCATACATATAATGACATTGCTGCAGCATTGCTCCAACTCTTCATAGTGTCCACATAATAATCTAATTTTTTTACCACGAAATAAAATTGGATTTGCATCACATGATTCTTTAGATATCATTAACAATATAATTCTTTTGAGCTATTAAGTATGACTTTTTTTTACAGATTACTCTCTTGACATTCTACTTATAAACCATCAGGTTGTCGTATATATATGACTATCACTAAAATCATTTCTATTGATGCAAACTTAGTCATTGGAGAAAGTAAGATATTTAGAAATTAATTTGGATTCATTGAGTATAATTCTTAGCAACAAATCTAATTTTGTGTTATCGAGAGTGCCACCAATCTAATGTTTTTTTTCCTGAATACCCACAACATCTTGTGGATTTTTCCTACCTTCCACCAAGTTGCACATGATCATACTTCATTTCGATCAATTTGAGTCCATTTTATCCTTCATGATGACCGACCACGATTCTAGCTCATTAGAAGTAATTGCTTCTTTATAAATAATAGGATATGTATAATCCTTTATATCAAGAAATATAGAGTAACACAAAATTTTGCACCCGTACAACACATAATTTCAAATGTGTCAGTTTCATCTAGGGTCGTTTGTTGTAGATTATACTCATGAAAATGATGAATTCCTCCATTTTTTTCTGAAGGTATATCATTTTGTACAATCTCAATTCTCACTGTTGAATAACTCAATGTATCTATAGTGTTAGCTCCATTGTCCTTTAGAATTGTTAGAGAATTATCATCGCCATGATCATGCTCCTTTTCATTCTCCACAAAAGATAGTATCTCGACTCTCTACAAAACCTCTTGCCTGGTGGCAAAATCTATACCCATTGATAATATATTATATCCAACAAACCTACACACTTTTTTCATAAAGTTCAACTTGTTCCTAAGCTAATTAGAAATCAACACATGCCATTTACATTCTCATTTTCGGAGATGACCCAAGTTAAGTTTCTTGGCATTCCATAATTCATATGGTATTAGTTTTATGGATTTAGTGAGAATTCTAATCTATTTGTAACTCATTATCATTACGAATTCACCATAAAACTCTTTGTGCATACGATAGTGAGACAATATAACCTTATTGCACTAATCAATGTTTTATTTTTTTTCCCCATCAGATCATTCTTTTGCAGGGTATATGATATTATAGTTTGTCTAATTAAGCCTTCAACAATGTAGTAATTCTTAAATTTTCGAAAGCTACACTTTTTTTCTATTTGTCCTTTAATTATCTTTACCTATTACCTTGCCACTTCCATTTTAAAATAGGAGAATAATGAATAATCATTTCTCTCTGTGACAACTCTTTATGGTCCACACACATCAAAATAAACAACATCTAATGATTTCCTTAACTTTATTTATATCGAAAAAGGTGTCTTACTCATTTTACCAATCAAGACATTGTCCTTGATCCAAAAATGTTAGGCACCTAGTTTATTTTGACTATTTATTTCATTTTAGAGTTCTTTTAAGTATCTAAATATCTTGTGTTAGAGATCAAAGTCTAACACATAATACATATTATACTCATTTATTATTCATATTGTTGAAAAACAAAATAGATCATAATCAGGAACAAACTTCCCTTAAACAAAGACCTTTTTTTTTCTTTCCAAATGATACTAAACTAATATAGAACTTAACTTCATAATCTTTTGCAGAGAAAAATTAAATGGAGATAATATTCCAACATAGTCATGGCGCATGCATCATATCTTGGAGTGTCGTGAAGCCATCTCCTAAATAAAGTTTGTATTTTTTAATGACTTTAGCACTTATGTATTGTCATATATGTTATCAATTTACTTTTTGCAACCCCTTGAAGTTTTAACAATATGAATTACTACATAGTCAATTTCATAACTATCGATATCTATCAAGAGAAAAATTAAATGGAGATAATATTCCAACATAGTCATGGCGCATGCATCATATCTTGGAGTGTCGTGAAGCCATCTCCTAAATAAAGTTTGTATTTTTTAATGACTTTAGCACTTATGTATTGTCATATATGTTATCAATTTACTTTTTGCAACCCCTTGAAGTTTTAACAATATGAATTACTACATAAAGAGAAAAATTAAATGGAGATAATATTCCAACATAGTCATGGCGCATGCATCATATCTTGGAGTGTCGTGAAGTCATCTCCTAAATAAAGTTTGTATTTTTTAATGACTTTAACACTTATGTATTGTCATATATGTTATCAATTTACTTTTTGCAACCCCTTGAAGTTTTAACAATATGAATTACTACATAGTCAATTTCATAACTATCGATATCTATCATGTATTATTTTACTCGACAACTACAATGACTTGGACATTTTGCATCCCCTTGGAGTTTCGCTTCTCCGGTGTCACATCTTGAATGACTTTCTTTAGATGAAATAATTTGCCTCGTATTGATAAAAAAAAATTGCAAGTATAACACGCTCCATGATGCCTCTTTTACAACCACTTCGAGATACCATGCCCAATAATATATATTAGAGACTTATTCTTTAGTCTCTTTAGCTTTTACTATAGTCTAACTATTAGCCAAGCTTGAATATCAAGAATAACTTTATTCCATGAAGTCTTCAGATAGTGATATTTTTAACGTTAAATTCTTAGTCATCGCAATCACTCTATTTTATTTTTGCTTCAACTTTCCTTGAACAAAAGGTAGTCATATATTAACTTCTGTCATACATTGCATTTATGCCATTTCATAAATCACATGTCATCTCATTGGACTTCGAGAACCTTAATGAGATAATCTTCCATGCATTATCATGTGAGACTTCTTTTTATCTTGTTTCAACATTTTCATGTATTGCCTTCTAATTAGCATCTCTTATGAAAACTTTACTACATAAAAAAACATGACATTGTCTAAATAGTCAACCTATGTTGTCCTTTATATGTTGTTGACAGATTTTAAATGTTATAACTTACCATTTAGTTCAAAAACTATTTATTCAGATAATATTTTATTTAAATTTTCTACACATAATTAAAAGATAATAAGTTTTAATTCTTTATCAAAAATAGTCTTAAATACTTATATTTAATCTAAGTTATATATATACATATAATAATAATATATATATATATATATATATATATATAACTTAGATTAAATATAAGTATTTAAGACTATTGTACGTATGTATGTATGTAGTAGTATTTTACAAAACTAAGTTCTTTAATATACTAATTCGAACGAGTTAATTAGTGATTTCAGAATAATTTTAATAAACGAGCGTAGAATAAAAATTTCTGGAGTCAATTGATTAATTACATTCCAGTTTGGGTCATTTAGGAGATTAATTACATTTGAAAATTATTGTTTTCTAATCTGTCAATATTTGAATAATTGAACTTTAAATAAGATTTCAAATTTTAAACAAAATAAATAAATACATTTACCGTTCAATTTCCTAACATGTTTAAGATAATGACAAACTTTACATTAGAATTGAAAAATAATAAGCAGATATTAGAATTATTATGAAAGAAGTAAATAGATATATTAGAATCAATATAAATGGATGCCTAAAACATTCATAGCAATTAATAGTATGAATGGACAATTAACATTCAATACTTTCAAAATAAAACAACTTGATAAATATTTATTACCTTTAATTAATAGCAAATCAATACTTTAACCGTTTTAAAATTTATTTTGTTGTAAGTTAATAGTGTGTGAATAATTTAAGTTTATAACAATCACAGTAATACATCATATCAATCAACAATGATTTATAAAATGAAAGTTATCTCCTAAACATGCGACAATATTAAAAAAAATTCTTAGCGAATCCATGGCAAAAAAATATAATAAATCTATGATGTGATTAACCATATATAGGCATAAACTTTATATTCATCGAGATCTAATTAATTAAATAAATAATATGGTCAAAATCAAAATTAAATCTAATATTTTCGATCTAATAATTTTGAATATTAACGGCTCAGATTAAAAGTGTATTATGATGGATTATGACATGAGATGCTCGAGAAAATGACTTCTCAAGAATTAAGCGACGACGGCGGCGGCGCTGCCAACGGTCGCCTCGATTTGCTATTCTTCCTTGTCATCTTCTTCTTTGTCTTCTCTGCATCAGCATCCTCCTCCGAGAACTAGAACCTACAAAGTCAATTGCACAACTCCCAAAAAAGAAGGCACCCTTGTCCTAGTGAGGTCCTGTTTCCTTCCACCGGCTCCAGCGGCTGCACTGCGCCACACCCGTTGCGTCAACTTCTCGAACAATTTGCACCCCTTGAGGTGTTCAGGTGAACAGGTAAGACGAGAGCTGAAAGAAGCAGCGGTACAATGCGGGTCGTGCTCGAGCAATTTGCATCGTGCTCGTGTCGGACGACTCTGTCGCGTTCGTGGCGGCACAGGCTATCATCGCCGGTGTGTTCAGGGTAGGCATTGTCGGGTTGTTCGTAGGATCCCTGCTACTGAGCGGGCTGCAGGAATCTGAATGTGCTCAGGACCGGTGCATGCACATGCCCGCCAAGAAGAATTTACACAATTATTTCTTATATTATTTTTGTGCATATACTCATTTAAGTCGAACCCAACAATATTCAAACCTAGTAGCACTTCAATTGTAACGCCTCGAAAACGCACTCCACCACGCGGACCAATCGACATTCGCCATACGCTTGGAACGATCTTAGAAATGCTATGAGACGTTAAACCTTGACTTGACCATTGTCAATAATGGTCAACACGTATAAGAACTCAATGAGAACAAAAGAATTTAGATCAACAAGAAGTAAAATCATCAAAGACGGATAAGATCATGACATGAGTATCAAATCAGCGGAAGACATTGAACATTAATTAAAGATGACATAATCTGAGTACTTAACTTAAATATACAACAATTTGTCCATAAAGGTCACTTGACATGAAAAAGACATAAAGCATACATCATTTGCCTAAAGGCGATACATAGTCTAAAAGAAAGACGATACATAATCCAAAGGAAAGACGATACATAACATAACTTTGACTCTAAGACAAGTCCATTACTCAACCATGTGCTTTGGCCATCATGAGTAGCGCCATCATCATATAAACATCATTATTATTTCGCACCTGCAGGATCCAGAAGCGGGGGACTTTCATTCCGTTAGAGTATGTAAAGGTCGTAGAATAGATGAATCATATCAACCATATATGCAAGAATCTGCATGTCATGCATATAAACATCATAGAGCATATCATAGGGTGTTAGCCAACTTATGATCAACATATGACCATCATCTTTACTTTAACTTTAACTTCTTAGCAAATTATGCTCAAGAACTTAACTTTAAGATTATCTTTCATCTTTAACTTACTTTCTTATCTTGCTTATGCATTATTAATATAATGCAACTTGAATTCATCTTATCTTTACTTTACATGGCATTATCGATATAATACCTCATATATTTAGCATTATCAACATAATGAATCTTTAGACACGAATATCATACTTTGCATTGACTTTCAATGGACGTAGCCCATTCGGCTTAACTTTTCATTCATGTCCCTTTCTTCATCTTTCTTATCTACAACTTAGAAATTAGCTTTTAACTTCTCATGATCCATCCCCAAGTCACATGTTCATTTATTATCTTGTTTGATTAAAGGTCTTAGGCACACATTTTTCTTTAAGTTGATTAGACCAAGGATGTACTTTGCACCCTTCATAATGTCACTATTAAGGCGAGGAAAACTCACACATCGCCTAAGGTGCGGGACTTAGTTTTCCGAAAAACTCACACACCCTCTTCGGTGCGGAACTTAATTTTCTCATTTTCTTCTTTAGGTGTGATTAGACTTGCCTTAATCCATCTTTTAATTATAATACATCAAACATCAAGATAAGCATTACATTGTTCATCTTTTAATAATGTAAAACATATCTAGGTTGTCGTCATGCATCACATCATTTGTATTATAAAGTATTTAACATACTATGATATCCAAAGCAAATGGTAAACAATATTACTTGCCTCATTTATTCGTAACATGAGAATAAATAAGGTCTGATAGGTCGTAAGTATGAATACATTATATGACATGTATTTTGTGTCCAATTTGGATCATTATTAATGATTTATAATCATAATGTTACTTCTTATTAATCGATATCGGCAACTAGCATTGTCAATACTATCAGTTTTGATAATACTACCCGTCAGTATTGACCAATACTACCAGTATTGGTTAATATGACCTGCTCGTACAAATTTGTACGACCATATTGATTTGTATGGTCTGCTAGTACAAATCAATACGATCATACTAATTTGTACGAAGATATTTTGGGTGGCTCGTATTATTTGATACGGCGGTATCGAACCCAGACAATTTTTCTCATATTTTTGTATCCTTTTGTTCATACTTCATCCTAATTTCAAATGGTGTTTGTTCTAAAACATTTTTAACATAAGATTTAACATAAAATAATAAATATCATGGCATCAAACATTCAATTAAGTTCATCTTGGGTTCATGAGTCCAGACATAGTACATTGAACTTAAACCCTAGGTATAAACATGTCAAAAATAAGTATTTTTACTTAAGTCCCTAAGTCTTCTTCCTTTTCTCATATCATTGTTTGTGATTGAGAAAGATTTACTCAAATTAATATAGAAAAGAAATGGATCCCCTTTTATATACCTCCTTGAAAGCAAATCCCTAATTTGTCTTTTTCCTCTCTTCTTCAAATCACAACAGCACCTTCCTCTCCTTTCTTCTCTCCTTGGCTTCTTCTTCTTCTTCATTCTCCTTCTCCCTTAGGATACAAACAAAAAGAGAGACTCTCAAATTGAGATGAATGAGAGAGAAGATGACTGAAAAAAAGGGTCTTTTATATTTTGGATGAGTGCTCTTTGGAGTCCAATGAAGACTTTTTGGTGGACGAGTGGGATCCTTTTCTTTCTTATTATTTTCTGATTATTACATTAATATTAACATTCTATTAAATATAAATTATTATCAAAATTATCTCGTTGAAATTCGAATCTGAAACTATTAACTCTCACTCTTTTTCCATAACACAATTTCACTAATCGATCATTGGTTATATATACTCACATTTTCGGTATCCGCTGGAATTATTATTTTTATATAAAAGTGAGATACTAAAAATTAGTGTTAGGCTGAAAGATAAGACAATAAGATCATATTTTTTTTGTTCTATCAAACATTTCAATAGTGTTATTGACATTGTTAATGGCAAAAAAAGTTCCTTTCAAAAGATAAATTACTTTTCTTATCCTAGAAACAACAATGTTCAACCAGTTTCCAAATAAAAATAACTTTACTTATCCTTTACAAAGCAACAAACTTTCCAAAATTATAAATTTAATCTTCGACATAACAAAATCTCCAATCAGAAGCTCCTGCCAACTTCAACAAAACTAAAACCTCCAACCACTCGAAACAAGCAGAATAATGAAAACCTTTCAGTACGTATCACTTCTTATAAGCCTTCTCGGACAGTCGAAGAAGTTCAAGAGCAACAGTTTCAACATCTTTTGTTTCCAAAAAACATTATTGAAAACTGTAAGCTGGAGATTCCGTATACTCTGCTGGAGTATCTTAAAAAGGATAAATGCCACATAACGTACTTATGCTGAGACATATCAAAAAATGCATTCTGTAAAAATATCTAAACAAAAAATGGTATAAAACTGTATAGGATTTTTTTGGCTACCTTGTATAGGATTGAACTCGCTCGCTTCAGTGTAACATATCAATTACCCACCAAATGAGAATGGTAACGGCAATAGTAATACATTACAATGTAAACCGATGCACGCAACATCTCAACTTGTACACGCACTCTGTATACAAGAAAATTGTTTTATAATAGAAAGGAAACCATCTCAAGAACAGGGAAAATTGGGCAGATCTACTAGTTCATAGTTCCAGATAAGTCTTTGAAACAAGATACACAAAAGGCCAAGTGGAAGCTTATAGCCAAAATGATTAAGGCAACCATATTTTGCTAATTCTTATAAAACAACAAGGGAATATTTGTATTCACTATTTATGCTTCCTCTTTCTTTCTCAATGTCAGCTTGAGATGGAGGCCCAATGCAGTCACACCTTCAGAAAGCAGCGCCATCTAGCTTAACACTTCAGAACAAATGAATAACGATGACCTCTCCCAATTACTAACTCATTTGTAACACACATCTACACAACAAACAGTACATATCAGCTTCAAGTTTCATATAAGTTACAAAAAGTAGTCAGGAGTTTTGCGAGTAGTATCCGGCTCAATCTGCCGTGGTGCAGGATCAAACTGAAGGAAGTTCTGATCCATGTGCTCCCCAATCTCCAATATGGCTGCCATGTTACCACACCGGTAGCAATAGTTCGGTGCACTAAATACGGTGACAACATTTTTCTCCTGCAGGCAGACCATCCAATACAACATTAGAATTTTGCTCGAGGATTGAAGTAGCGGAACTGATTTCATACCTGATATTCAATGAAATCTATTCTGCCCAGTTCAGGGTCAGTATTGTTCAGTTTGTTTATTGATCCAAAAGACCCAACTCGACTAGGCATACTCCAAACATAAGATAGGATAAGAATATAAACTAGCATTAGAAGTTCAAATATCTTCTCCTATATGAAAGATTTATTTGATGGATGGAAGTTACTGCACAATGGAAGCGACTCACAACAGTGCAGAAAAAGCAGATACAACATGTAAGTCGTGCAAACCAAGTTCACAAAGGGAATGCTAGTGCAAAAAGAAGGAAGATAAATCATCAGAACCTAAGGTCGAAATAAGGATGAGATACCAATCAGGCCACAGTGATTTTCATCTGGTGCTTCTCACAGAATTCAACTTTCCTCCCCAATATTTTGCATTAACCGATGAGTCACCAATTTTATCCTTGCTAGGCATTGCACCATATTTAAAGAAGAGAGATAGTGCACCAGAAAAAGGAATATATATATATATATAGTTAGTTAGTTACTTTACCCACCTGACTCCAATTATAACCTTCCATAACTAGTTGATGTGCTCTGGAAATAAGGGTCAGACCATTTGTATGATTAAATTGCTGTGCAATGTCCTGTCCGAATGTGTATCCTGCACCTCTCGGTGAAATTCCCCATCCACATCGATCATCCGGATCAGACCAGAGAAGATCACACATTGGGCCTTCATGTGGAACCTATAGCTCAAAAAGTGGAAACAATGTAAATAAATTAGGACAGGCAGCAAATCTTTAGGAAGATTGAAGAAGATAAACTACAACTTAACCATGTTTTTTTAAAAGAAAATAAGTAATGAAAAAAGTGTATTTCGAGAAAATGCACAACCTAGTAAGAAATAGGAGCATCATCTTTGTAAAATGTTATTTTATACACGTTCCCCGTGTCTGGAAATAGAAAACTAAGCTACACGCACAAGCTAAGCAAAAACATATCATTTGTCACAAAAAGACGTGGAGCACAAAGACAGGAACGTTGAAATCCTTTCAACGCACAGAAAACATACTATAGTATATTACATCGATATTTTCAACGTCAAAATTCCTCAAGATAGACCTGACTTATCATCAGGTATCCAATACTTCTCTTTTCAGGTTATTAGGTGCTCAATTTATCCAATTGGTCCAGATTCGTCACCTAAATATTAAAAAGAGCTACATCAACGGATCCTTTTTTAGGGGAATTAACCGATCCTGTATTTTCTTTTAAAATAAAAAGGATCCTGTATAAATCAGCATAGATACTCCAGTCCGCAAAAATAACGTTGACTGATGGCAACAAGGCCCTTATCAACTAAACAAATGGTCAAGGAGCTGCATGGTGGACCTGAGCATGTCGGATTTTTGGCATAGTTTAAAAGGCTTGTGACACATCACATTCAAGACCACCCCCACCCCCACCCCCAACCTTTCATGCAGTCCTTTGGGCTATCTAGCTCAAACACAATAGGGCACTTTTTGAGGGCAAAAGATCTTGTGTAGTTAATAATGCACAACATGTCTCATTGTGGCAAGGGAATAGGTAGAACATGGTCAAGTCTTAGAGATCATTAACACCTGGTCTTATATTGTATTTCTTAGTTTTTTATCTATACACATGTACAGTTGTCCACACATTAATACCAATGGATAGATAACTAACATGTCTAGCCATCTTTTTCCATGTAAAATAATTCAAAAAACATGGTCATTGAGTTAATGATGCCAGCATCTTGGATAGTACAGGTGGGCATAGTGGGCATGTCCAGAATACCTTGAAGAAAGATGCTATGCTTGATAAGAGTTATCTTTTGCACGACTGTTAGAACCAGTTGACTTTTAAGTATTACTCCATACCCGAAGTAAAAATCAATTTACTATGGAGAGAGACCGCCATACAACAACAACAACAACAACAAAGCCTTATCCCACTAGGTGGGGTCGGCTACATGAATCACACGACGTCATTGTGCTCTATCAGTAACCAAATATTTAGGTATATAATTCACTAATAGATCTCGTTCTATTAGCTCGCCAAGTGTTCGCTTTGGTCTCCCTCTCCCTCTTTTAACCGGACTCCAGATTGTTTGTTCTACCCTCCTTACTGGCGCATCTAATGGTTTTCTCTGAACATGACCAAACCACCTCAAACGATTCTCTACCATCTTCTCGCTAATAGGGGTCACTCCGACTCGTTCACGTATATGGTCATTCCTAATCTTATCCTTTCTAGTATGACCACACATCCATCTCAACATCCTCATTTCAGCTACCCCCACTTTATGTTCATGTTGTCCCTTCATAGCCCAACATTCACTACCATATAACATTGCTGGTCTTATAGCAGTGCGGTAGAATTTTCCTTTAACCTTATGGGGTAACCTGATCTACTGTACACCTAGTGAGTTGGTGTAACTGACCTGTCTATACTGTTACTGAAACTGCAAGTCTGAAAGGAAAAGGTTTGATCTACTCACTACATGACTCCTGATTATTATTTTCTCCTATATGATCTTTATATACTGAGTTTCACAACTCACGGGTTCTACCCCTGCGAATTCAATTCGACAGGTGGCAAGGTCTGATTTTGGGGGCGTTACATTATGTGTCTTTTTTATATTATTTAATGTATAACTTTTTATCATATATATAATATATTAATGTTAAATAATAGAAAATCATGTCTAATATGTACATTGCATATAATATAATTTTTTTCTTATGAAACTATTTATTTTCATTTTTTAAAACTGTACGAACATAATAACTTTATTTTTCAACGACTATTCTTTTTTATAAAAGCTTTCATGCATCGCATGGGTCATCATACTAGTATTTGTATAAAAGGGAAAGTTGAAGATGACACATGTCAATCTCTCAAAAAGTCACATTATATAATAATAAAATTTAAAAAAGATCTATTTATTTTTAAGTGATGTTTTACTTAGAATAATAAAATTTAGTCATTATTTCAATATATAAAGAAGATAATTATAAAATCTTTGAAAAGTAGATAATGAAAAATATTTTTTTATTTTATTAGTTTAAATATTCTACATCAATATTTATAAATATATGAGATTACTACAACAAATAAGTAGATTGTACGATTTTGTTCTTTTAACAACAATAATAAGATTTTAATAGTTTAAGATTAATAAAATTAATTAATAATCTTATTTTGTATAAGAAAGGTAAATATAACTTAAAATAATTATATTATAATGTTATCTTTATATTTACAATAATAGTTGTAGAAAACATAACAAAACCAATTCAAGAAAACAATTATTCATTAAATAATTTTATCTATAACATAAACTATATATCTATATCTATATAAGGAGAATTAGACGATGTCATAGGGCAAACTCTCATGAAGTTAAGTATTATGATTTTCAAAAAATAATTTATATATGATTGATGTTATATTAGATTAATGTAACATACTAATAAAATAAATATGCATATATGTTTTTTTTTATTTTAGTCCCACATTTGAAGTTAACAATATGAACAAGAGAATAATGACTACAAAAGAAAGGACTAACATAAGAATTATTCATGGCCATTTATTTTAAAATTTTTGTAAGATTTTCATAAAAGTGAAAATTATTATTATAAAGAGTAATATATATTTAAGTTTACATCGTATCTCCCTATATTTTAGATCGTTGAATTCAAGACTTATGATGGAAAAAATGATATACAATTTGAATATTAAATAAATTATTTCTTTTAAAGGTACATTTCATACCAAGGTACAAATCCATTAAACTCTGAAAATATTATTAATTATTAAATTGCTAATAATTTGAATTACATTGTTGACTATACATAAGAAATTCAGTTGACAATTCAAATTATTATGTTTACTTATAAAAAAATTGTAATACACAAATGTTTTACCAAAATACTTTTTATATATATTATCAAGTTGAAAAGTTATATTATTGAATCGGAACTTATAAACTTAGATCATAAATTCACAAATTGATGATTAAGTAGTTCACCATTAGAATGAAATAATAATATAATATTTTTAGTTAATAATTAGTGACATATTATTATTCATATATGATGATAGCAATATAACATAATATTAATTTATTATTATTATACTATATTATTATTTATGCTGTTATTATTATATGATATGTTTTATTGTATTATATTTCATTTATGAAAAATTTAGAAGAATGAATATAAAATATAAATATAAATAAAATTATAACATAAAACTTAAGTGATAATTTAGAAAGACATCCTCTACTAAATCATTTCAATTACCACATGATAATCTACGGTATTGGGCAATTCAAATTATCCGCATACTAAAATAAATAAAAATATAATACGATAAGCCCAACTAATCATAAATTTACAACAACAACAATAACAACAACAAAGCCTTATCCCACTAGGTGGGGTCGGCTACATGGATCATATGACGTCATTGCGCTCTATCAATAACCAAATTTTTAGGTATATTATTTTGCTAATAGATCTCGTTCTATTAGCTCGTCAAGTGTTCGCTTTGGTCTCCCTCCCTTTTTTAATCGAACTTCAAATTGTTTGCTCTACCCTCCTTACTGACGCATCTAATGGTCTTCTCTAAACATGACCAAACCACCTCAAATGATTCTTTACAATCTTCTCACTAATAGGGGTCATTCCGACTCGTTCACGTATATGGTCATTCCTAATCTTATCCTTTCTAGTATGACCACACATCCATCTCAACGTCCTCATTTCAGCTACCCCCACTTTATGTTCATGTTGTCCCTTAATAGCCCAACATTCACTATCATATAACACTATTGGTCTTATAGCAGTGCGATAGAATTTCCCTTCAACCTTATGGGGTACTTTCCTATCACAAAGGACTCCAGTAGCCTTCCTC
>LTAE01000616.1:23544-42614 GCA_001647135.1 Pontederia paniculata
ACTACCATATAACATTGCTGGTCTTATAGCAGTGCGGTAGAATTTTCCTTTAACCTTATGGGGTACTTTCCTATCACAAAGGACTCCAGTAGCCTTCCTCCGCTTACACCAACCAGCTTGAATTCTATGGTTAACATCATCATCAATCTCCCCATCTTGTCTTATAATTGATCCTAAATATTTAAACTTTGTCACTTGAGAAATTATATCATCTCCTAACCTAACTTCCAAATCGCCTCTAAATTGTCTATTCGTGAAATTGCAATGCATATACTTTGTCTTATTCCTATGGAGAGAGATCTTATTATCAATTTACTATGGAGAGAGATCTTATTAGTTGAGTTCATGATGCCAACATCTTGGAGAGTATAGATGGGCATAGTGGGCATGCCCAGAATACTTTGAAGAAAGATGCTATGCTTGATAACAATTATCTTTTACATGACTGTTAGAACCAGTTGACTTGTAAGTATTACTCTATTTCCGAAGTAAAAATCAATTTAATGTTCAACTGCATCATTGCATAATAGAATTTCCTTATCATCAATATCCCAAATGATATCATTAGTTTTTTTAGAGGGATATTATTAGTTTCTTTGCAGATGAAGGAATCCGAATTGCTCTGTCATGATAAGAAAACGACAATGCATGCAGCAAAATTGACATACCTCTTGTATTCGATTGAGAGAACGAATGTTATCTAGTGTGTCCAACGATGGAGAGAGACCGCCATGCAAACAGAATACCTATAAGAATCAATATTGTGAGATCACAAGGAACTACACAAAGTACATTATTGAATTCCAGAGAGAGACAACTAATAAGATCAGACCTGATTCTCGATAAGAGCCGTAAGAGGTAGATAATCAAATAAGTCAGTAAAATACTTCCACACATTTGCATTCCCATACTTTCTCAAACACTCGTCGTAAAAACCGTACCTGAAACCAAGAAAATGTTTTCCTTAACTACCCATAAGGAAATTAGGCATATAATATGAAGAGGAAAAAATCTGTATAAAGCCTAGCAACTTTCAATGTCAAACTCATCTCTAACTACAGAGCTTACAGATGCCCATATCACAATTTCTTTACTGAGCGCAACAAAAGCATGATGGTACTCAAATCATATGGCTCTTACACTTGAGTTATTTGTCTGCTTTCATGATTTCCTCTGAGAATTGTAATTCTATCCCTGTACCGGACTTTCAAGGCCACTAAGAGCGAGACTGTCTCAACAGAATAATAACCACGATCTGCATCAGAACATAAAGCAATACTCAATAAGACAATATGGTGGATCGAAAATTCATAATACTCAGCATGTCTGATGTCAATAATAAATTTTAAAGCAAAAGTTTGGCTTTCACTATCTGTTGTAAAAAAAGGAAATAAACATATTCAAACACACGCCATGATCAAGTCCAAGATCACTCCATATCACTGTAAATAGATCAGATTCGGCACCAATTTGTCCTACGAGAAAAGAACGCTTTTTCGACAGGCAACTACAATCTAATCGGACAAACAAGTTATTTCCTCAGTAAAAAAGATCAAACATTTACTTCAAATGAAATCAGAAAGTAAAAACAAGCTCCAAATGAAATCAGACAGTAAAAACAAGCTCCACTCGCTTGGTAATTCTATGAACACTAAATTTCGATTAGAAAGTCATATGGAGCACGGATCTCATCTTTCCCCCAGAAAGATAGAAGAACAAACCTACGTAATCCCCCATGAAGAGGTAATTGGTATCCGGCGCCTCCCCGCCGATCCGGAACAGCTCGATAAGGTCGTGGAACTGGCCGTGGATGTCCCCGCACACGGTGACGGGGCAGCGGACGGGCTGGACGTTCCACTCTTCCACGAGTATGGTCCGCGCCTGCTCGCAGAGCGCCTTGACCTCCGCCTCCGGGAGGAACTTGCACTCCCTCAGGTGGTCGATCTGCCGGTCCAGATCCGCGTACGACGGCATCTTCTCCGGCGGCCCGAGGGCCCGAGCGCTCTCGATCCGCGGCGGCCTCCGACTGGCCGGTGACCAGAGAAGAAACGGCGGCGAGAGGCTGAAGAGGGGAAGAACTAGAGCGAGATCGGAAGGTGATCTGGGCTTAGGGTTTCGAAAGGAGAAGAGGACGACGAGATGACCCTTTTTTTTTCTTCTTTGTTCCCTTTCGTTTTTTTCTCTTCTTTTTCTAATTGTTTCTATTTTATGTTATGATGAGGACCGCAAAAAGTACCCGCGTCTGATGTAGCAGAAGACAGGACGCAGAAATGTGGGGCCACAAACTTAATGAGAAGTATCAGTTTTTCGGTGGGGTGAGCATAAGGGTACATTATGTTTTTGCAGCTTAGTATTTAATGTTTTAAACTTTTGATTGAGTTCACTTAAATAAAATGATGATGATATATATAACTTTTTTCAATAAAAGAATAGTGAAAAAAAAGGATATGTTTGTATATCAAAATTGTTAAATAAGTAGTCAAATTGATTGGCATATAATTAGCAAGTATGAATCTTGAGTTGAAAAATTAAGAGTTAATAATTTGAGTTCGAGCTTCGGAGTCGTCAATTTAATTAAGATTTATTTTTGTCGTACTCGTCCGAACATTAAATTAGTCGGTGTTAATAATATTGGACATCAGTAAAATTTATCCAAAAAATATTAAATAAGTTTGTCATAATCCTATAAAATAATATATATTACAAAGTATAATAATTAAGTAAAAACAATGTAAGTTACCCAAATATTTAAACTTGTCACCTACACACAACAAACTTACAGATATCTTAAAAGAAAAAGATTAATTCTAATAAGATTAGAATAGAGATTATTAGTTTGTTAGTCACTTTTTAGGAATTGAAACATCATCCACCCTTTTAGAACAATTTTGTCATGCTTTAGTGAACTTTACCATAAATCTATTTACTCATTAATTTATTTATTTTTTAGGAAAACAACTTTCTCATTTTCCATACGGCTCATTTTACATTGGAAAACAAGTTATCTCACATTAAAATCACATGCAAAATTCGCTTTTAAAACTCGTTTTATGTAATTGTTTTGTTTTGTATTCTAAATTTTGACTATTTATGGTGAAACCACTTACGGCACCAATGAGACAATATAAAAAAATTCCATTTTTAATCAATTATTTATGATATTTTTGAACATATAAGTTTGGGTGATGTTAAAAAGTTAGAATATATGATTAAAATTGAATGATGTGGCAATATTATTTAGAAGTCGCTTGCCGTCGTTTATTGCTTGAATTTAATTATTTCTAAAGTTGATCATTTTAAATTATGGTTTTAAGAATTTAAATACAAGTTGGTGTGACAACAATAAAAATAAATATCAAATTGAAATGTCATTAGGCGATGACTAAACCAATATTTAACTGTTTATTATGATTGACATTAAACTAAATTGCAATTGGATCTCTATGTTATGTTAATCGTATAATTGCCCTTATCCAAAAACAGATGGCGTGAAGTCTCTAATAATTTGATGTGTCGTTTTGTCATAATTTATGCGTTAGTTTGCTGTCATCATTTAAAGAAATGTGAACATTGCCATAAAACCATGTGCTTGTGCGACATAAAACTTTTGAAGCTATACAACGTTGTGGTTTGGACAAATATTAGAATTGTTGGCCAATAGAGAGATATAGCTAATAAGGTGCTTTATTTGAGATTTATCCAAAGCACATTTAAAGATTTGTCTTAAATTTGAAGTTAGGAAATGGTGAAGTGATCTTTATATCTTCGAACTAAGGATTATGATTACTATCGTGTGACTATTATTTTCTTAAAAAAATGTCAAGCAAAACTTAATTAAAGACTTAATGTGTGTTCCACTACATGCACATTTAATTTGTTAAAATAAGGTTTAATTTGACATTTGGCTTTCAGGTAAGCGTTTGATGATGCACTCAATTTTATAGAAATCACCAATCATCTAGTTGGCTTTCAGGTAAGCGTTTGGTTGGAATTTAAACGAGAATAAATGAGGAGATGAGAAAGGATTTAATGATTTAATATTGATTGTATTCTTATTGAAAATTTATGAAGATTAATATTTTCTTCATTTATTTCTATTTTCTTCTAATTCTTTATTTTTTTATTTCAATTATAGAATAAGATGAGAATGAGGGGAAATATATATTTAAAATTCATTTATTATTTTAATCTTACTTAATAAAATATATAAACTCATATATATTTTTTTAATAAAATTATTAATTTTTATTTCTTCTTAACTCAAACATATTAACTCTTTCACTCCAGGATTACTTGGCATCAAGAGAGATGAATTGGAGATACAAATTTAAAATAGATTTCACAAAATAAATACAAAAATTTTAAATCGATTTATCGCAAAGCTCAAATTCAGAAGCTTTAATCAAAATAAGTACAACAATAATATAAGTAAGAATACAAGTTAATAAGTAAAACAAGTAAAAGAAAAATACAAATTCAATATACATGAGTTATTAACGAGCTTCGATCCAAACTTAATTTACATCTCCGCTCCGACTTCTCGACCTCGAGATCATCGAAAATCCACTAGCTTTCATTCATAAGATAAAAAAAACTCAATTACATCAAACACGTTGTATCTCTACTTTAAAGATAGATGAAACTCCTTCTCTAAGGAACCTCATAATCACACATTTTTCTTTACTCCAGAGGTTATGTGAGAGCCCCTCTTACGATAGAGCTAAGTGTCTCATAAAAATATAAATAATATGCTCTCTTACAATATTTTTTATAGTGTCATGCTCAATAATAATTGAGAAAAAAAATTCAACAATTTGACTAGATATATGCCTTTTGTTGTGTTCAGTAGATGATGGGAGCGACAGAGGCGGCGACTTAGCATAGAAAGAATAGAGGTAAGAAAAAAGTAAAGGAGAAAGGAATTTGAAGAACTCACAATCGATAACTTTTTTTATTGATCAGAAAAGATTATTTATAATACAAGAGTTCAACTTAGAAGATAAAAACTAATCCTAATTCAAGAAGATAAATCTAAGATAAGATAGAAGATAAAACTAAACTTAATCTCCTAAACTAAATTAATTAGATTATCCTCATTAGGATTAATCCCCAACATACTCTCCCTTAATATTGACATCACTTCAAAATTTGAGAGGAACTTGCCATCGCGGTCAATCCTTAATCTGATCTTCGGTTGGAGGGAAAAAATACTACGGTCCTTCGAGCATTTTTTTCTCGCGTCCTCTTGTTAAGGTTGTGCCCCCTCGCCCTAGAGTTCTGCTATGCTCCTCCTCCCGGAGCTGGATTGGATCGGCCTCGTTGTTCGCTTACGCGAGCCACCGCCTTGCTGCCCTCCTGACGTGCACACTGCTTATGCATCTTGTGTAGTCCTCACCATCCACTGGTCGATCGTCGACAACACCGTCGATGAACTCAACCACCAACAGGTAGGCCCTCCTGACCAGTGTCCCGCGTAGCAACATCGATCTGAACGTAGCACCGTGTCAATCCTTCGACACGGGACTACCTCCAACTCGCAGCACTGTGTTAGTCCTTCGACATGGTCGGCGTTCTGCTCTTGTCAAAACCAACGACACAATGGTGTCACCTTGTTGTGGAACTTCTCCGAGGCAAGCGTCTTTACTCCCTGGTAAAGAGGTTGTATCGTGCACCCTCTCCAACCGGCACCGAGTCCGCAACATGCCTATCACAAACACTGGAAGCCTCCTCTGCCTCGACGTTGGATACGACTTTTCTCTGCCACTGCCCTCACCAGTGTTATGAGAGGATCACCGAGCTTTGCGTGTCGCTGCTTTGCTGCTTTCTTTCTCTCCCTCGTTGTTGCGATGTCCTCTTCCCCGGTGCGTCGTCGCTGCCTCCTTGCGTGTAGCTACCTCCCTGTGCTCGAAGCTACCTCCTTGCACGTCGTCGCGCTGTCCGGCTTTCTCGCTGCATCGTCGTGCAACCACACTGCTTGTGCATCACCGGTGACTTCCTGCGTCGATGATACCTCCTGCGCGTCGATGCTAAGTCCATGCAAGTCCTCGCTGCGTCCCTGTGCGTCTTCGCTGCGTCCTTGTGCGTCGTCGCTACCTCCTTGCACGTCGATGCTACATGTTTTAGAGACCCACACTTGATACCACTATTGTGCCAACGAGATGATGTGAGCGGCGGAGGCAACGACTTAGCAGAGAAAAAACAGAGGTAGGAGAAAAAATAGATGATAAAGTAATTTAAAGAACTCACAATCAGAACTATTTTTTTATTGATCAAAACAAACTATTTATGATACAAGAGTTCAACTTAGAAGATAAATATTAATCATAATCCAATAATATAAATCTAAGATAAAATATAATAAAAAACCAAACTTAATCTCATAAACTAAATTAATTAGATTATCCTCATCGGGATTAATCCCCAACAAGTTTAAACTTGATTTCCCTTCTATCATTGTGTTTTCTTTGAAACCTCACTTTTGAAAGTTGTTTTATAAATGGATTTTGCTCTCTTCTTGGCAAAAATAAATAAATAAATAAATAAATAGTCATTATAATTTTTTTTTAAATATATCTCTTCACTATTTTGACCATAACTCTTTGCAGAAAAAAATAAAGTATATTTTTATTATGTGGAAAACTAACACAATTATTTACAATTTTTATATTCATGCCTTGACCTAGATGTGACATTGAAGTTTGAATAATATGTTGTGAGACTAAGGTCGCAAACTGATTGTCGGTGTTGTCATATCAAGGTCGATTGATCGACCTTGTACAAGGTCGGATCGACTTTCACTTCTAATTAATTTTAGGTCCAATTGACCTTTACTAGATTCAACCGATCTTGCAATTGTGTCCATCTGACTTTGCTACTAATATTTTTCGATCTTTTTTTGTTCAACCGACCTTTTGAGTTGGTCCATTCGACTTTGAAAACTTTTTAAATAATGATGCATGAAATCATTAAAAATTTTGTATAATCATTCGACATATTTTTTTATCATTTAAATAATTCATTAGTAAATACGACACAATCCAAAATATAAAATAAGATAATAAAATAATATAACATTTAACACATAGAATTATCTTTTTAAAATTACTCTCTTTTAGATAATTTTAATTATTTGAGATTGATATCATTTAAACATAAAAGGTATAAGCATAAATTCTAAACATTATATCTCCTTCCTTTTTAATAATTATTGAATCAAACAATTTAAATAAAAAAATAATTATCAAATCATGGATCATATTTGATATCTGTACGTTTATGAAGAAACTAAGATTGTATTTGATATTCCAACATTATATTTCCTTCCTTCTTAATAGTTATTGGATCAAATAATATAAATTAAAAATTAATTATCAAATCATATTTGATATATGTGCGTTTGTGAAGAGAATAAGATTGTATTTATCTCGTGAAACAAAACTTTATATAATATTTTGTATATTATTAAAAAGCGATTGAATTGATATAAAATATTAACAATTAATTTTTATTTTTAAAACTTTAACCCTAAATTACTAATCATACTTACCAAACTCCAATCAATTACATGCCCGATGTGTTTATACTTCGCCGCCTCTCGGATAATATTTTTTATTTACCGCCGCGCGTGCAATTTCCAACGTCACGCCCAGAGCACACGTGCAACGCGCCTGGTGCCGGAGACGAGGTCCCGGTGCCAAAACATAGGACCGCATTCGGACGGCTCAGATCGCATCATTATCGTATAGCGATTTAAATCGGACGTCATTCTATCATTCTAGACGAACCCCGTATCAGATATAAAACAATTAATAAGAAAGAGGAGACGACCGTCGTCCTCGGCTTCAACCACGAAGAGGAGGAGGAGAAGAAGGAAACGTAGCAGAAGAAAAGACTACGAAAAAATTGGGCGAAGAGACGAGGGATTCGACTCATGTCGGAGAGAGAAGAGGGCGTCAAATCCAACGTCCTCACCGATCGATCCAAGGTATTGTAAGGTTCTCGAGCTTTGATTACATTCCCTTTTGAACGCTATGGAACTAGATTTTGTTGTCTGGACGATTTGACGGATCGATCGAGGGGTGGTGCAGAGAGTGGCGCAGACGAGGGAGATCCTGTCGAAGCAAGCGAACCAGACGAAGGAGATTTTGTCCAAGCAAGCCGTCAAGATCGCCAAGCAAGCGGAGGAACATGAAAGGATCCTTTTTAAGGTATTATTCCCTTCTCCCAGTGGAATTCCGAAACTGGTAGAGATGCAAGTATTGGGTAAGTTGAGTTTGATGTTTTCGTTGTCGATTGCGTATAAAGGTGACGCATTTGCTGGGCGTTCTTGGATTTGGCGCGTTTTGCTTCATACTTGGGGCTCGTAAGTTGCCATTTCTTTGGTTATTGAATCCTTTAGTTATTTTTCTGATTCATGGTGACGATGTCGGGAGAAACTTTAACACGGCCACCGTTTTGGTTTGGCGATCAGGGCCGCAGGATGTGCCATATGTGTACTGCTTGTTCTATGTGACGTTCGTTCCTCTCCGATGGATTTACTACCGGTACAAGAAATGGCATTACTACCTCCTGGTGAGCGATACTTTTGTTTTTGCTGTGATTTTGAAATCTCGCAAACATGACGCGCTGCTTAAAAATGGATGTTGCTAATTAGATAAAAAAGTTTCTAATTTGTTGCCAAAGCTAGGTTAGACAGATGATTAGGAGGGGAAAGGAGGTTAATTTTTCAACATGATACATTTTATAATATATATGTATTTCTAGTGCCTACAAGTGGAGGCATCGAAAAGCAGTGGCGGATCGCCTCAAAAGTGCTTTGCTCAACTTTTCCACTATCCACATTCCTAATTGATCATTTCTTCATGTACATATGTAGACAATTTTGTGTAGATACCAACAACCCAATGTAGTTCTAAAAGGATCTTTTTAAGCTCGATCATAAATCGGCTCATAGGATTGGATTAGGATGAGTACGAGAAAAAATAAATAAATCCATTTTAATCTAATTGGATTGGGTAAATAATCGAGTTACTTAATCTAAATGTTAGTTCCAAATCTGAATGAATCTTTGAAATCTCGCAAACATGACGCGCTGCTTAGAAATGGATGTTGCTAATTAGATAAAAAAGCTTCTAATTTGTTGCCAAAGCTAGGTTAGACAGATGATTAGGAGGGGAAAGGAGGTTAATTTTTCAACATGATACATTTTATAATATATATGTATTTCTAGTGCCTACAAGTGGAGGCATCNATATATATATATATATATAATATCTATGATTTATGAGAACAGATTGCTTTTCCGGAGTTGCATCATGGTTGCCATTGGCATCTTTGGAGTTCTTTACACTCTCAGATGGAGTATCTAACATGTGTCATGTGATTCTAAATTAACTCAATTATTCCATTCCTGAATTGCAAATTCTTTCTTTCACTTTTCTCACATGGCAACATCCAGTTTAGAAAGTAAAAGCTTTCTCTTTTTAGGCAGTGTTTGGAAAGAGAGTAATGGGGAATAGAGCTCCTACTCGTATGAATTAAACCAAACACCTGTAGATTTTGTTATGGGCTCCACCGGCTTTATTAGCTCAGTCAACCCTTAGGAAACTGAATTAACCTGGTTTAATAATTCTCCTAAGAGGCACGAATAGGTAACATAATATTTTAGCCCAAAAGATCAGCTTGGAATTTTAACCAAACATGAAAAGAAAGTATAACTCTATGAATAACAAAATCTAATAGATTAATGATCCTTATTCGCAGAATAATAAATCTTCAGTCAAACACCCCATTAAAGATTCTTTATCATGGGAAAAAATATCAGCCTTCACAAAGTGGGTTTGTGTGCAATGGCCGCCCACTTGGTGCAATGGTCCATGTGAGAGTAGGTCTAGTGCGAGGGAGGCCTGTGCCCACATTGTGCCCTATGAGCGCACCCACCGGTCACATGCGGCTCCGTCTGTGTGCGCTGGCTGGAAGCGTGCCTAGTGTGTGACCCAATTAGCATACCGAGACACATATTATATTAATGTTCAAAAATAAAAATAACCTCAAATGTGTAACATATTTATAACTTTGCCTCTAAATCCTAAATCAAAACATTAAAACAAAAAGATCCCACTTTTTCTGTAGCTAGTTCTTATTAATGCTTGGTTTTGGGCTCTTCTCTTATGTGCACTAGTCTTAGCTTACCATGAACAAAATGTTACATGCCTGTTGCTATCTTAATTTATTTGTTCTTCTTAGCTTACCATGAACAATAAAATGTCATATGCCTGATATTTATTTATTTTATTCCTTTATCCATATTGTGAAAATATTTTGAACAATGTTACATGGAGTTGGAATTTTACAGGACTTTTGCTACTATGCAAATACATTCTTCGTGGTTATGCTCCTGTTCTATCCACAAAATGAAAAGCTCTTTATGGTTTGCTTTTCATTCGCTGAAGTAAGCAACTTAATGCCCAAAATTTGATTCACTTTTCATTTCCTGAAATAAGCTCTTTGTGATGTGATTATATGTTGATGTCTCTAATGTAGAATCTTGACGTCTGAAATTCTGCAGGGTCCACTAGCTTGGGCATTAATTGTTTGGAGATGTAGTTTGGTTTTCAGTTCACTTGACAAAATTGTTAGTGTTCTTATTCATCTATTACCTGGTGAGTCAGTTACTACTTGAGGCCCAGAAGTAAAAGAAGAAAATAGTTTTGTGTGCATGTGTGGAGGAATTTGTTTTGTGCACCAAAACCTTATAGTCCTTGTGGATTATCTATTCAGAGCATTTATTTATTTTGCTTGTTGTTATATCTTAGTATAAGCTGGAAATATCAATTTTGATAACTGAGGTTAACTACCTGATATCATAGTCTCATGGGAAAAATTGGAGGCATGCACCTTTTTGCTCCTAATTATTGATCTGCCAGTGTCTTGTCCGGTTTTCCATGTTCATGTTTATAAGTTTTTGAGCTTCTAATTTATTATGTCTTCCCTTTTCTTCCTTCTCAAAGATTAACATCCACAATGGTTTGAAGATCTTGTAAAAAAATCAACAGTTTGAAGATTGTATTTGTACAAACATTGAAAAAACCCACTGCTTGATGAACTATTGGGGTATTAAAAGCTAGGAAAACTATACTAATATTTGAATTTCTGATGCACATTCTTCCGTTGTAGGTATTGTATTCTTCACTGTTCGGTGGTGGAATCCAGAGACCTTTGCAGCTATGCATCCAGAAGGTAGAGCGGCTAGAGTCTCATGGCCATATGTGGAGGACAAGTCATATCTTTGGACATGGTTGTTTACTGTTCCTCTGGTTGCATATACACTATGGCAACTCCTTTATTTTCTTATTGTCAACGTGCTACGGAGACAGCGGCTATTGCGTGATCCTGAAGTCATGACTTCTTATAGGTTCAATCTTTGCCTCTTGATAAAATTCTGTTGATGTGCAAATCATTTAAGTAAAGGAAATGTGTGTTACCATGATCGGATTTGTTAGCAATTCTTTGTGTTGATCATATGGAGCTCTCCTAGTGACCTTTTTAGTAAACCACGATGTTGAAGGCGAGCCCCAAGATTATGATAACAGGAAATCAAAAGTTTAGAATATTTTGAATTACAGGAGTGTTGAATTAAACTGAAAAGAAATTTGCCATAAAGCACATCCAATTAACTTTTTATAAGAATCAGCTGTCAATAATCTAATGGGACTAATAATCGCATTTCATTCTGCTTTTGACACTTTTGTCTTGGGCCATCTATGTTTTCTCCACTACAGTTAATTTATTTGTAATCATATAGTCTTTGTAGTGGTTGACTAAGGTGGTTTTGTTCAAGAGAATTATTGCATTAATCTGTGTCATTTACGTATTACTTGTTGTCTTGTATAGTAAAATGCAACGTGTTGCATAAATGATTTGAATAGTGCAATTTTCATGTTTTTCTACCGAGCACAATAGTATCTGTTATTTCAGAATGATAGGACCTCAAATGGTATCATTTTTGTGGAGTCATCTTGGTGAATTCATTATACTTATAATGCAGGGAACTCTCGAAGAAGGCACAGAAGGCAAATAATATCTGGTGGCGTTTAAGTGGGCTGCTTGGTGATCAGAATCGACCATTCATGTATATCTTGCTTCAAGCTGTCTTCACAGTGGCAACATTGGCCCTGACTGTTCCAATCTTCCTCTCCTATAAGATGCATCTGGTTTTCCAAGTTCTCAAGGTTTCGGCAACCATATGGAATGGCGGCAGCTTTGTCTTGGATGTCATGCCAAGGCAAGCAGTCTTGAAGGAAAAGAAGAAACTAGAGATGCAACCCATTCCGGAAGAGCCAAGTCAAGCATCATCAATGAATTCTTCAAGCAACGACCAGGGCGTAGGTAACAACTTAAATGGGTCTTAGAGTTCTCTTGTACAGATAACACACATGAGGTCATTCTTGTGGCCACCAGTTGAAGATAGCGTTGTCTTTTCTTCTTTTCCCTTTTTCTTCTACCTCCTCTTTACGGTTGGTCAACGCAGACACCTTATGCAGTGGATTTTTATTTTCATGCTCTTGTTGTCCGTCTCACCTTTATTTAGAGCATGTTTGACTTAGTTTAATGTATGTGTTGAAGCTGATTTTAGAAAAATAAATAGTTATTTGCTTGAATGAGCGTGCTAATAATAATGTTTGATAACAAATCAAATTATATAAAAAATTCTTAATTGTGAAACGATCATATATATTATTGTTACTTTTGTATTATTATTATTTTTAAATAGGTTATAAATTATTAAATAAAGTATTTGTTGATATTCTAAAATATTCAAAAACTTAAAATGAAAAACACCCTGATTGTCCTCCACATATTGGAGATTCGGAGTTTTAAACCTCCCTATGGAAGGTATGGAGACCTCCGTTCCTCGATATCGAAGAAGTGCCTCCTCCAATCTGTAGGTTGCCAGATCGGAGGAGGGAAAGACGTTACACAGTCTCATGCGTAGTGTTGTTGGCTTTGTTTATTATGACGTTTACATTAATGTACAATATTAATAGTAATGTTGATTACGTTAATATATTAGTAAAAATTCATTTAGATTTTTCTTGATACGCTTTAAAAATAGCGTCTTACTAACGAGTAGTGTATTGACTTAATCAATAATTAATATATTTAATAAATATAATTAAAAATAATGATAAGTAATTGAAATAAAATATTTTAAGACACTAAAAAGATAAATAGTAGCGATTAGTGTGTTGAAATTTAATTTTAAATATACTTTCAAATATTTCATTATTACTCGTTCATGTGATCACTTTGTTATTTATTATTGTGTTAATAATTTATAAATTATTTGGTCAACTATATATTTTATTATTATTTATTAATATTAAAGAAGTTCAAATAAAAATAAGTCATTTAATTTAGGATGTAATTAATAATATAAATTATTTAAATAATTATTTATATCATTTTTATTCATTTTATGTTTGTCGATTGATTTAAACGCTGCACTTGTCAAACACTTTTTATTAAATTTAATAATTAACTTGCTAGTCGTTAATTGCTAATTTTTAGTCGTTAATCGATATCAGCTTTTAACTATTCAAACAGCTTGTACGTGATAAATAAAAGCTTAATAATAACGACAAATGATTGAAACTCAACGTTTTGAAATGCTTGCAACATCTAGGGTAGCTACTAACGTGTTAAAATTTATTTCCCAATATACCCTCCAAATATTTCACTATTACTTAAACATAATTATTCTTTTATATCATGTGACCACTTTATTTTATTAATTTATAAATCATTTAGTTAACTTTTTATTTTATTATTATGTATTTGTATTACAATAATTAAAATAAAATAAGTTATTTAATTTATAATGCATGTAATAATGTAAATTATTTAATAATTATTTATATATTTTTAGTCGTTTTACGCTTATCAATCGATTCAACCACTACATTTGTCAAATACTTATGAAATTTAATAATTAATTCTCAATTAGTTAGTCGTTAATCACTATCCAATATTAACTATTCAAAACGCTCGTACATGTCAAACAGAGCCATTGACCTTCCTTGATTTGGTATAGCGGGCAAAATCAGTTGGAGGTAGATGCGCATCCTAGATGAGATTTCTAGGATGTAAATATTATATGGATGTAAATAATATTTTTTTGAAAAGGGTTTACTTAGTCAAATTTAAGTTTGATTCAGTATTATTGTATAGTATTTGATATTTAAATTGTCTCTTAAAAAAATACATACAATTATTAATCATGTATGTTACTTTATTTAGCGTATGACAATCGTTATTATCTTATTTATTATATAAAAATAATAAATAATATAGAATATTTATCAAGATATTTTGAACAAAATTGTTATATATATATATATTTGAGTTAAATTTGGTGAAATTAATAAAAAATTTAGGCCCGCACACACACACAATATCTTAAACACATATAAATTAATAATTATTTTCAGTTACTATTATATTGAAACAATAAATTATTTATAATATATGATATTAATCATACTAATTAATAGAAACAATAATAATGTATTTAACGATAAAAATAGTAGAAGTATTATATTATTACATATTTGCTTCTTTTTTGCCATTTATTTGAATAAAATTTTAAAGGATGAAAACGAAAAGAAATATATAAACATATTACTACTCAAGTGATAATTTGAATTGCTACCTCGCAATCCAGATTACCACTTCATACTCAATCCGCATTTTCATTGCAATATTATAAATTAAAAAAAAGTGGACTCAAGAAATTTAATATAATATTATCAAGTAACATGAAAAAGATTACTTGTATAGAAATTGTAACACCTGGTCCAAAATGGACTGTGTTGAATCCGAACAAGGCTCGTGGCGTTGGTGATGATTGGACACCAACTGAAATAATTAATAATATTTTATTGATTTAAAATTCTGAGGTGAATTTAAATAATAGAGTGTAATTTGGTTTAAACTTAAATGAAGTTTCAGAAAATATCTATAAATAGGCCCCTAGGGCATGAAGGAGATCCTCCACAGTTATTATTTTTGTCGACCATCACAAAGGAATTATCTCTATCTTCTTCTCCTCTTCTCTCCTTTGGTGCGGAGGTAAGAACTTGAGATTCCTCTTTCACGTTCTAGGTTCTCTCCCTTTCTCTCTTAAATTTTTATACTAAACCCCCATTAGGAGAATATGGAGGAGATCGAAGTTTGAGGGAATGAAGGCAATAACAAGTTAACAACCAATATGTATGTACATACGCAGATCTCTTTGAAATATAAACTTTTGGTAGATTGATGCATGCTAAGAGTATAATAGTTTTACATATTTTCTAGTCTCCTAACCCAAAAGTCACTATTTTTAATTTGAATTTAATTATGTACAAATAATGAAGATTTAATCATTAGAATCGAAGACATCACAACCTTAGCGGTTGAACACGGACTATGTCCACCTCGGACACGGCCTCTGTCTGTAGGGTAAATCCTAATCACCATGTCAATCACGAACATGACTTGGGAGGACGTAAAACAGACCGCATCCCACTCGGACACAACCCACACACATAGAATGAAAACCCTAAGATGTGTGTTGACTGCGAAACATAGCCACATTGGTTGCGAACATGACCCACCTCACCCATACGCAGGGATCATGTTCTATCTAATCAGAATTAAATAATAAGACGATGGCATAGGACTTGTGTCATCCGAATACGGTTCGAGTTGTACCCTAAATTAATATAAAATATGAATGTTAAATCGAAAACAGGGTTGAATACAATTTACGAGGGAAGGATCAATACGCCTCACATTCTTTGGCACATCGCATGGAAGGGACACTTCCCGTGTCAAACCCTAACACGACCAATGTTCTATTCTGAAGTATTGTAATTGATCACATAATAGATGGAACATGCCCTATGTTTAAATCTAAGACGACCCATGTCAGGACTTCAAATGCCAAAGGGTGTTATGGCGCAGAACATGACCTGCGCTTAGATTAGACATGTCCATTCTGAAGTATTGTAATTGATCACACGAACATTGTCTGCCACATTGATATTGATGATGTATGTTCTATATTGCATTAAAAATCCTTGGCTTCCATGTGATGACGATAAGGACTGTTATTTGAAAAAAGAAAAAAAGATTTAAACAAAACAAAAAAAAAGATGAAGTCGTCATGCATTGCATAATTGGGAAGCTAAAATCATATCATCGCAATGTTAGGGACTAGTGGAACAACTGTTTTTTTTTTTTGCGTGGCCCTTCTCCTCGCCTTGCAAGAAAAATAATTTTTGACCATCCCTCCCTTTGTTGGAACTTCTCGTGATTTGTGCCCATCACTGACTTTTATTGATGCATCTTTTAAAAGCTCATGAGTCCCTGTTTCAAAGTCATCTCAAAATCACTAATATGATTAGTCAAAGATAAGAACATTGGTCCATCGTATTGAATGACACTCAGAGCATAACATTGATCTAGAGCTTAGTGTTGATCCATTGATCTAGAACGTAATATGGATCGAGTGATAGTATCACATTGAACTAGAGCATTGCATTATATAAAAAAACTAAAGTATTATATAGAAAGGAAGATAATGCATTGATCCAAAGTATTAAAAAGAAAGCATTGTAAACAAATTATTGATCTTTACACGATAACACATGACATTGCATAGTATATTGATTATGATTTTATATCTTATAATCCTGGTTTATATTCAAGCTTAATGCTATCATGTTTATATTTATTGGATTGACTTATATATAGGATGCTATATCTCATGGGAGAATTGCTTTCTTTGTATTGGATCCTACAAGTGATTGATTTGTAGAGGTATGTTGTCTGGTGGCGTGTGCAACGACTGGTGCTCGTGATGTCTATTACTTGCACATGATGATTGTCTTGACTTAGGTTTGTCTCCTAGTTTACTCTTTTATTGAGTTATAATCGCATATGAACGATGTTTTAGTTTTGGGAGATATTTTATATTTACTATTGAATTAAAACTTCCACATATAATATAAAGTTTGTATCTTTATTTATTTTATATTTGTTGATTGGTCAAATAGTCAACTTTAAAGCAAAACATAATATAGATGTATTAGCGTCTTTTTCAAGAGAATATTTTACCACGTTACATGATATGCTTATGAGGGAATTACATAAACTCCCCATAAATGATTTATAAGCAATTTTATTTGAGTTTGTTCGCTCTATCCGTTGCTAAACAGGCAGATTTTTTTAAAAATGGATTGGTTGTATCAAAGTACTAACTCTTTCAAATGGCCTCAATTACATTTGAAAAATACTAGTGAGTCAAAGATAAATAGTTGCCTTTTGTGCCTGTTTGGTTGAAGAATAATATTGAGATTAGAGTTTAAATCTCCATTTTATTCAATTTTTTGTTGCATTAAATAAGAAGAATTGAAAAAAATGGATCCATAATGTTCATGGATTGTTAAGAAGTACGTTGATCCGGATGGATTAAAAAAATAGAAAATTTTATACTACAATTATCTAACTATTTAAGTACAACTGATATAGTTGAAGCACAATTCGAATATAACGTGGGTGGATGGAATTTGTGACGTCAGCTCATAAGGTTTATAGTCCTCCTAATTTTTTCTCTAGTTGAATGTGAAAAATTAGTCACTACTTGAGCTACAGAAAATATTTTTTGACCAATATTACATAAACATATATTATATTTTATCTTTTTTATTGAGAATAGTATCTATTGTTACTACTTGAGCCGACCAATAGCTACATAAACATATATTATACTTTGAATTTTTTTATTGAGGATAGTATCTATTTTATTTGTTTTTTTTTTGTCAAATTGTATGTCCCAATAATTTGTTCTCACTTCATTAATCGAGGTTCAGAATGTTAAAATTTCACCTTATCATCAATAGATTATCAAGTTATGGTTAAAGAGTTTGTAGCACATTTTTAATGTAGTGCGTGTAGAACACTATAAAGTATTGAGACTTTCTATATAAAAAATAAGAACAATAAACACATGTATAAAAATTGTCATTATTTTCTATACAAGTGCAATGTACATTTTTTTTTTCTATCAAATTTTATTTTTAGAGGAAGTGCTTGTTGTTTGTAAAAGAGAAATTGTAGTTCAGCAAGTAGTTTGATACAAGGCCTTTTTATTGCAGGTGACAAAATCGCACATGATGTCGACCTTTATTATTATATAGAACTACAAAATTGTCAATCCCGTTTTTAGTTTAAAATCATTGATGAGTAAAGCATTTAGTTAATTCAATATTATAATAGAGTAAGAAAAGATTTTTGCCAAATTGGTTTGTGGCATGCCTACACGCAATGATGTGTAAAATTATTGACATCCGACTCAAGAGTGAAAAAAATGAATCTTGCCAAATCGACTGGTGCAATACAAAACTTCTATTAATCCCACAAGGCCAGAAAACGAATATTTTTCAGAATTCAAATCTGGGTTACCAAATCATGAACTCTTGTTTATGTCCGAAATCTTTTAGGGGTTGTTTGGTTGGGGAATAAGACCAAGATTAAGGTCTTATTCCCCATATTTGAACCAAACACCCATTTAATTCATCTAGTGGGGTCCACAGCATTTATTGTGCAGAGAATAAAAAACTAAAGATAGATATATTCCATCTTCTATATGGATTAAGCCTATTCCGAGTGGATTAAGGAAGTGAGAATATTTCATGGATTAAAAAAAGTTAGTCCATCTACAATAGCTCCACAACCAAACGACCCCTTAAAGACTCTTGAGGCTTTTATTCTCAAATGAGTTAGCATTCGTTTTTTACAAAATAGAAAATGAAATTCGATTTTCTAGAGATTCTAAATAGCATATTATAAAATAAAAGGAAAATAAAACATTTTCTTTTTTGTTTTTAACAAATTAAATAATGACAGAAAACAGACAAATTAAAAGAGCCCTTAAATTACTTAAATTTGGTTTTGAGATTCAATTAATGTTAGGTCGGGAAGAGAGAGAGAGAGAGAGAGAGAGAGAGAGAGAGAGAGAGAGAGAG
>LTAE01000616.1:43385-57508 GCA_001647135.1 Pontederia paniculata
CGGCCCGTCAGAGTCCTTCACGGTGGCGTCGCCGAGTTCGAGGAGACACTCTTCCATCGCTGCTCCGTCTCAGGTACGCGCTCCGGCCACAACCGGTCCTCCAAGTATGAGCCTCGGCAGTTCCTCATCTATCCCACGGTGGCCGCCGCCGGCGGGGGCGCCGTGTGGGGACTCGACCTGGGCCGGCATCTCGTGGACCTCACCAGACTACTTCCTCTCGATATCGACGAGCTGGAGGAGGAGGACAAGGGGTTTGGGAAGTGGAGCACTACCTTCCGGCTTTCGGGCAAGGCGAAGGGCGCTTCCCTCAGTATGAGCTTCGGGTTCTCGCTGCTGAGGGATGGCGTGGCCGTGGAATACCCGTCAATGGAGAAGAAGGCATCGGTGACTATGGACCCGAAGGAGGGGGCGAGACTAGGCAGGGTTAGTCGAACGGACTCGATGCCTCAGGAAGGACGTCGAATGCAGCATCGCGATAGGTCCAGATCAGTGGAGGATGTGAGGGTGCTTCACGAAGTCTTGCCGACCTCAATATCGGACGTGACACTTCTGTCCAATTTGAAGAGGGAACCAGAGGAGAAGTATGACATGAGTGCTGATAGTGATGGAAAACGAAAGTTTGAGGTTGCTGCTAAACTGGTAGAATCACTTGAAGCAAATCCTTGTCTATTGATGGAAGAAAGTGCAGATCAGCTAAAAGCTTACTCTTCATCTGAGGCCATCAAGGATAATATGGAGTTCATGGTTATTGAGCAGGGAGTAGAAATTTCGTCAGAGGTTCTGGTTTCTGAGTCCAGTTCAGAAACAATCGAGGTAGTAGAAATTGTGTCAAAGGGTCAGGTTTCTGCATCCAGTTCAGAAACAACCGAGTCCATTTGCGACAATGAGAACGGTACGTTGCGTGAGGAAGAAGGGGTCGGTGCAAAACCAGATGAACTGGCAGCCCCTACTTCAAGTTCAAGCACTAATCTTGGAGAGAGCGAATTGTTGTTGGAGGATCAAGTGGCCAATGTTCTAGTCTCTGGATTTAATGACCTCAGTATTTCTGAATCAGAGGAAATGAGCTCACCAAACGTCCAGGCCAACCTGCCAGAGGATTTGAGGTATCTTGATGTCCAGTCTAGCCACCAGAATGCAAGCAAGATTGGCAGGTCCCATAGCTTAGATGATGTTACAGAGTTGGTTGCCAGTGAATTCTTGAGCATGCTTGGTCTAGAGCACAGTTCTTTTGGAATTAGTTCAGAGAGTGATCCAGAGTCACCAAGGGAGCGATTGTGGAAGCAATTTGAGAAGGAGTCACTGTTAAGCTCTGGTGACAATATCTTCAGCATCGACGATGGAGTCGGAAAAGAATCCAACTGGGGAGATATTTCAGATGATTTTGATCTCTCCTTATTTGTCCAAGAAGCTGAGGCAGAGCTTCAGAAAGAATCTCTAGCAATGAAAAACAAGTTCAGTGCTAAAATGCTTGAAGATGCAGAAACTGAAGCTTTGATGCGTGAATGGGGTTTAGATGAGAAGGCTTTCAAATGCTCACCACCTGGAAGCAGGGGTGGATTTGGTAGTCCCATTGATCTCCCACCAGAGAAGCCACTCGAATTGCCACCTCTTGGTGAGGGCTTGGGTCCATTTCTTCAGACAAAGGATGGGGGTTTCCTGCGTTCAATGAACCCTACCCTCTTCAGAAATGCAAAGAACAATGGAAATTTGATCATGCAGGTTTCTAGTCCAGTTGTAATTCCTGCAGAGATGGGTTCTGGGGTTATGGAAATGCTGCAGAGCTTAGCTTCCATGGGAATTGAAAAACTTTCCATCCAAGCTAATAAACTAATGCCACTGGAAGATATCAATGGAAAGTTTCTGCACCATATGGCATGGGAACTGACCCCTGCTTTGGATAATTCTGAGAGGTGGTTACATTTTCTTATGTGTGGTTTTTATTAGTTAAATTTCGTGCCATGCACTTTTCTGAATCTCATGTCTGATTATTCTCTATGTTTCTGTTTCCAGGCATGATACTTCACAAAGTCATATTCCAGACACCGATCTCAATACTTCTCAAAGTTCTACAAAGAGGTCAAAAGGCAGAGTTTTAAATCAGTCCTCATCAAGTGGCTATGGTTCAGACACTGGCTCTGAGTTTGTCTCTCTGGAGGATCTTGCTCCGTTAGCGATGGATAAGATTGAAGCACTATCAATTGAGGGACTGAGAATACAATCAGGCATGTCTGATGAGGAGGCACCGTCAAATATTAGCTCCCAATCTGTTGGGGAATTTTCAACTTTGCAAGGGAAAGGGGTTCAGAATACATCGTTTTTAGGGTTGGAGGGCACGGCTGGACTACAGCTATTAGACATTAAAGATAATGGGGAAGCTGTTGATGGTTTGATGGGTTGTTGCATAACCCTGGATGAGTGGATGAGGTTCGATTCTGGCTTGATTGATGATGAGGATCAGATCAGCGATCGAACATCAAAGATACTTGCTGCCCATCATGCTAATCCAATGGAGTTGGCTAGTGGCAGATGGAATGGAGATAAACGAGGCAAGAAGTCTGGAAAAAGGTGGGGTTTCTTGGGAAATAACTTCACAGTTGCACTTATGGTGCAACTTCGTGATCCCCTGCGGAACTATGAGCCAGTGGGGACACCAATGCTTTCTTTGGTCCAAGTAGAAAGAGTTTTCATCCCCCCTAAACCAAAAATATACTGCTCTGTTTCTGACAAAGGGAACAGTGAACAAGTCGATGATTTGGAGACAGAAAATAAATCTTTAGCTAAAGAGCAAAAGAATGTGGAAGAGGATGTAATCCCTCAGTTTAAAATCACCGAAGTTCATGTTGCTGGCCTAAAGACTGAACCTGGCAAGAAGAAACTCTGGGGTAACTCTACACAGCAGCAATCTGGTTCGAGGTGGTTGCTTGCTACTGGCATGGGCAAGAGTAATAAACATCCATTTATTCCCTCAAAAAATAAACATCCATTTATGAAATCTAAGGTAGTTGCCAAACCTTCAACTTCCCAAGTAACAGCAAAAGTTCAACAAGGTGATACTCTTTGGAGCATTTCATCACGTGTTCATGGCACAGAGGCCAAATGGAAAGAGCTAGCAGCTCTAAATCCTCATACACGAAATCCTAACGTTGTTTTGCCAAATGAAACCATTAGGCTGAGGTGAAGGCCTTAATCTCCCAGTTGTACCTACCAGACTTGTGAAGTAGAAGAATTGGTTTGGCAACTTTTCGCTGAAGGTTGTCAGCTTGTAAAGTATTACAGCTAGTTATAATTGATTGTGGCTTTCTTTGTAACTTGGGACACAATTCATAATATTTAAACACCAGTGAGTAAATGATATTAGAACAGCTTTTTCATTAGGAAACATGTATATGCTTGCATCTATTTGGGTGTGCCTCTTGATGATTGATGTCAGTCTATTTCAGCAGACTTTCAATCACCTGAGCTTCTTTACCTTGTGATATGTTCAGATCAGATGAATTCAGTAACCTCAGGAAGAGAAAAAAGCTCTTTGTTCAGGAGGTTTGGATTTAACGAGAGTGCCTTCAACTCTTTCTAGATGTTCTCCTGGGTTGATGCTTTGCATTGTACATACTTTTGTTTCCTTGTACTACATACTTTTGGTCATGTATCTAGCAATATTTTAAGTGTCTTCTGATCAGAGTTTAGTAGAATGACCAAACTTCATATTCAAATGTGCTTGACAAAGGAGATTTTGGATGTGTCATGTCATCATTATTTTATTTATAACTTTTGTGATTTGGATCTCTGACTAGCTTGCAACATCTTCCTTATTTCAAGGTAAAATATTGGGCATCGAATAGGAGGTTTACAGCATTGCATCATCAGATTTTTAGTCATATGCTCATATAGGTACCTGGCAAAAGCTGGAAGAGTAAATTGTAAACTTGAATTCCAACTTTCAAATTAAGTCCTCAATCCAGAGGACGATTAGAGGACGAATTAAGTTTTCTTTGTTTCTTTCATGAAACTTAAAACTGAAGGAAACAAAAGAAGCATGAACCGAAGCATCCTAACGACTCCTGAAACTTTGTTGTCCAGCAATAACGATGTCACTGGAAAACGATAACCTTGTGCTTTGCATCTTGCTAATTTTATTTTCTTCTTTTCACCCCCAAGGTTAGAGCTTATTACAGCCGATAACTAAATCATTTTGCTATACTATTGAAACAAAAATAGTTTTTTCAAGTATCATTCACGTAATTTTCGAACCCTAATCACTTACACAAAATTCAAGGACCCTAATTCCTCAAATCTACACAACTAATTATATGTTCATTCCTATCAACAGAGCTACAAACGCATGAGTGACGAGATCCTCCAACTGAATAAACAACTAAGCTTGGAAGAAAGCCTACAAAAACGTTCTTCCATGTTTAGAATAACAAAACTATAAAATAAAACTCACACAAAATAATTGAAAAAAATATTATTTCGGGAACAATAATTCTGGAATCAAACGGCAAGTTGTTGTTTCCGTGTGGTGATCGGTGGCTTCAAAAGCCCAAACACAACTATTTTTCTATACCAAATTAGAATTCAGATTACCAGGTCCTGCTGGAGCTTTGTTGGAATTAAACGATCTCTTTACACAAGAAAACTTTATTGAGCGAGTTCCTTACACACGAAAAGCTGACCGGAACTGGCGTTGTTAGAATATATCGTTTCTTAGAGGGTAATCACAAGGATTAAGTAAAGGCCAAGCGTGCTATGTTGCTTCTTTAAAACCTTAAAATCTGATCCTTTTCTTCTCATCTATAACTGCACGGATATGTTCTCGAGTTTGAGCTCCTATGTATACAGCATATCTTTATTCTCATTAGGAGCCTCACCTGCTATAATAATAGGGATGTAGTCTCGAAATTTGCAGTTTAAAAAAAGACTACACAGCACATAATGACCAAACGGCAGGGAACATAATTTATCACTTGCACCTGTGACGAGCTGGTAAAAATCACAATTTCTGAAGCCATCGCATGATATTAAGAGCAAGGCAACAGTCATACACGAAATGGTGAAAAGAAAAAGGTTCATAACAAAGATTGCCAGAGTTGATACATACAGGACAAGAATGTTGGTTTGACACACAGCATGGTATGGATGCAAGCGGGATTTTGAGCATCAATGCCATCAAAGAAAATGTTTCCGTAAGATGAGAATTGTTAGAACATTTAACTGTAGTAAGCACAATGTCACAGGTTGAAGTTTTGGAGTTTGAAACAGGCACGCGACCTGGGAGGGCATTTGTTTCCAGATACCTGAACAAAAAGAGCAACAGTTGCTGACAAGTGAAGCCAAGAAACTCATCTACTTTCCTACATGCGAAGTTGCCTGAGAAGATAAATAGAATAGATTTCCTGTTGCTTGTGGCTGTAGAGACAAGAAACACAAATAGACAAGAAAAAAAAGCTCATTAATGGTCTAAATACTGGCCAAAACACATTCTCAAAAGAAATACTGTCCAAAGCATGACCATTGATATCCAATCTCTCCTTGAAATCAACCTGTCTACTGGGATTAGATGGATTCGGACAACCAAGGCTGAAGTTGCAAAGACACTAATCATGAGATACAAATGAGTGATCACTAGCAGTAACAATGTTTCTGATGTATACCAAGAGTTAGTGAGGGGTTAAGATTGAACCCCAACATGCAATATATAAAAAGGATTAGTCTCCTCGATTAATAGTTCCTTTATTATTTTTGAAAAGGAGAAAAGGAAGGATAACTAAGAGTGTTATCCAGCCAGCCACTTATTAAAATTGATAAGTGACCTCTGTTAGAAATTGTGTTATTTCTTTGCAACCAGATGACTCAGAGGACAGCAAAAATAGGAGCTCGCTCCACCTTGGACCTGTATGTTACAGTTGCTTGCTGAACCTCCTCCCTCCTAAGAGGGCATCGTGATTTCCAGATGATTCTACAATCCATCTTAAACTCCAAATGTATGTCCTGCCCAGGAACTCGTAGCAGTTCATATACTCAAGATGTACCAAATAGTGATCCTGCAACCAGCACCAACCATCCCTCACAAAATCTTTCAGTTTAAAAGTTGAGATTAACGCCAGTAAGCTGACTAGGTCATTAGAGCATTGGTCAAACATGGAAGATGAGAAGCAAGGAGCCCGGCAGCCATGGCCACAGGCAACTGGGTTGATCTTTATCGCAGGTAATGTAGCATTCCTATCGCTAGCAATGGAAAATAATTGAGGTAAGAGAGTTGCCAGGGGAACAACCGACTGCCACTCATCCAGCCAGAAGGAAAATCTCATGCCCGAACCAGTGCAGCCTTGAAATAACACCTTAGTTTCGGCAGCACCACAGAGATCCAGTCCCAAGAGTAGATGCCCCAGGAGGAAGAGTAAGCCTCGATTGTCAAGAGGGCGAGTTCCCATAACAGTAGATAGAAACTGAGAAAATATCGCAGTGAGTTCCCATGATCCGGCAGTCCCACTTACCGAGCAAAGCAATGCTCAGTTCACGGAGCACCACCCCTAGTCCACCTTCCATCTTCGGCTTGCAGACCTCCAACTAGGACACAAGATGCACTATCCTGGTGTTCCCCGCAGATTTTTGCCAAAGAAATTTTCTCCCTAATGAGTCCAATTTAGTTTCCACCATCTTTGGCATCCATAAAACAGACATATAGTAGCACAGTCAAAACCAAATTAAGGAGAATCAAACGGCCTCCACGTGAGAGTATCTTAGCCTTCCAGATTATACCCATATTTTGAATAATGCGGGACCAGTCCTGTCAATGAGTGGGAGTCCAAGATATTGTATAGGAAGGGAACCCATGGGAGTCTGCAGCTCATCAGCACCGAGTTGTGCCTCATCCGGTCCCATGCCGAAAGGGTTGAACATCGAGTTCGAGCTGTCTATAGAGAGGCCAGAAAAATCAGCAAAGAGGGCAACGAGGCTAGCTATTCGTTGGGCTGCGACCACCGCACCTTCAATGAAGAAAATTGTATCATCTGCATATTGAAGTAAAGGAATCTGTGCGGACTGATCAGCTGAATAAGGGAAACTAGATAATAAGCCTCGNCCAGATTATACCCATATTTTGAATAATGCGGGACCAGTCCTGTCAATGAGTGGGAGTCCAAGATATTGTATAGGAGGGAACCCATGGGAGTCCGCAGCTCATCAGCACAGAGTTGTGCCTCATCCGGTCCCATGCCGAAAGGATTGAACGTTTAGTTCGAGCTGTTTATAGAGAGGCCAGAAAAATCAGCAAAGAGGGGTGTTCCCCGCAGATTTTTGCCAAAGAAATTTTCTCCCTAATGAGTCCAATTTAGTTTCCACCATCTTTGGCATCCATAAAACAGACATATAGTAACACAGTCAAAACCAAATTAAGGAGAATCAAACGGCTTCCGCGTGAGAGTATCTTAGCCTTCCAGATTATATTCATATTTTGAATAATGCGGGACCAGTCCTGTCAATGAGTGGGAGTCCAAGATATTGTATAGGAAGGGAACCCATGGGAGTCTGCAGCTCATCAGCACCGAGTTGTGCCTCATCCGGTCCCATGCCGAAAGGGTTGAACATCGAGTTCGAGCTGTCTATAGAGAGGCCAGAAAAATCAGCAAAGAGGGCAACGAGGCTAGCTATTCGTTGGGCTGCGACCACCGCACCTTCAATGAAGAAAATTGTATCATCTGCATATTGAAGTAAAGGAATCTGTGCGGACTGATCAGCTGAATAAGGGAAACTAGATAATAAGCCTCGTCAACATAAGGAGAAAGAGGTGACCGCCAGGGCATCAACAGCAATGACAGATAGAAAGGATGCAAGTGGACAGCCCCTCCCTCCGCCCCCAAACAGAGGTTGAATGCATTCCTCACATAAGAACAGAGAATGAGGAAATAGTGATACACCTCTTTCTCCAAGTTATCCAGATGTCTGGAAAGCTGCGACATGCCAAAGATTTCCATAAGAAGTGCCGGTCGATTGAATCATATGCCTCACTAAAGTCAACTTTCCAAGTGAACTCCTTATAACCCTCCCTTTTCCATTTTGCAATTATTTCAGACGCTACCGTGTAGCTATCCATGATTGAGTGGCCTCAGATAAAGGCTGATGGGATAGGTGGAATGAGATCATCAACAACGTTATGCAACCTGCTAGCCAAAACTTTAGAGATTAGAAGACATATGGCATTTGATAGTGTGATTGGGCAGTCGTCCGATTGTTCTTCCAGATAAGACATCTTTTGGAGAAGGAATATGAAAAAAGTGATTTGTCTTTCTAGACCCCTGTTACCAGCACAGAACTCTTCAAAAATTTTCATCAATCATTCTTTAGTAGGGGCCATAACTCCTTGAAAAATAGAAATGGAAAACCATCAGAGCCCGGAGATCCTTCACCTTTCAGATTTTTTAAGACCATCAGAACCTCACCCATGGAGAAAGATAAAATAAGAGATGACTTTTGATCACCTCTCAACTACTTGACCCTGCAACCCAGTCAATGCAATTCGCCAGGAGGACGCCTTCTAGTGATATGTCGAAAGCAAGTTGAGGCAGCCTGCGCAATTTGTTCTCGTGCCCTTACCATCCTTCTAGTGATATGTCGAAAGTAAGATGAGGCAACCTGCGCAATTTTGTTCTCATCCCCTTACCATCGGGTCAACAACTTTGATGAATTTGATCATATTTCTCCTACTGCGATTACTCAAACATAAATGGAAAAATGAGTTTGAATCACCCCTCTCACAGCCACAGTTGACTTTTTACCGCTGCCTCCATTGAGTCTCCAGTTTTCCATCTTCCATTCGTACAATCTCCCGCTGTCTATCCCTTTCCATGGACTCGTCTACAGAGAGAGCCCGAGAGTCCTCCAGTAGGTAAAGTCTAGAGATGCTCGCTAGAGCCATAGAACAGGACTGAAACATCTGCTCCCTGAATGAGTGCTTATGAGCAGAGGAATTTCCAAAGAAGATTTAACTTCAGAGACAGTCCTAGATGCAGACAATGAAGACGGGAACTGACGCCACTGATCAGCCACTACCCGGAATCCGGGGTCCGACATCCACACCCTTTTGAATTTAAAATATGTTCCACATCTGGTGTTTGCATTAGATGTCCACATGATCGGAGTAGGGCCAGAAAAGGGCATTCCAAGACATCGTTTCAGCAAGCTGGAAGGCTGCATCAACTCAGTAGAATACAGAAAATGGTCCAGATTTGATTTGTCCATGGAAGATGCAATGCTACGCCTAGTGTATCTACAATTAGTAATAGGATTATCAATCAGACCATTGATTAATAATTCTTAAACTTTAATATCTTTCAACATCCACATTCAGCTCAATTTCAGGCACACTTCAATCACATCCATCCATCCGTTTACAATTCTCTCTTGAGTGAGTGGATATGTTTGTCCTCACATCCAAATATGATGAAAACTATCCACCCTAATCCTGTCGAACAATTGCTCTCATATAACTTCACAAATATTTGATGCATTTTGTCATTCGTTTAGTAAATAGCTGACATTCTAGAGGATTTCAGTAGATAGCTGAAATTCTAGGTGAACTCAACTAAGGATATCAAATAAATCTTGCAGAGAAAAATCGTGATACAACACACATGTTGTTAAAGAGAGCAATTTCAGAATCTTCTAACCTTTTTGTCCTCCTCAGTGCAAAAATAATTGTTAGCAACTCTTCTTGCCGGCTATTTAGGAAACCCAAATTCCTTCTAAATGCATGTTTAACTTTTATAATGACTTCATTTCCTTTTTGAGACATTTCATGGTAATTATTTTAAACATCAATAATTAGGACATAGCTATTTCTGACATTCCAACATTTTTCCATGAAAATTTCAAGAACCTTTGTGCCCTAAAATGATCCGAAGAACTTGTACAATTGCAAGTTCTCAAGGGAAATTACATGTGGAAAACTCCAGAGATATCTTTATTTCTCTCTATATTCTACATGCAAAAGGACATTTGTCCTGTCTTCCTTTTCTGATTATCTAATATCCAGAGAAATTGAGAAAGGTCAGATTATATCATTTACCTGGAATGAATTCTGAACCAGTTTCAAAGAAACATCTGAAAGTATTATCTGAAGAAGCCTGTCATTTCATAAATGTGTGTTTAACACATGGACAGGTTCAAGAAGCAACCCCAATGGTTTGTTTAAAATCAATCAATACAACCTTCTATAAAATGGAAAAGAAAGAAGAGATGAAAGATATGAAGTTATTAACAAGTCTTCTTACAAATGTTATTGTTGGAAAGTCTCATCCGCATTCGCCGAAGAGGCTGAATCATCTTTGGCAAAGTACGAAGTAGTTTCGGCTTCCAACAAGATACGCCTCAGATGCTTGTCTTCCAAATGTTGCTGTACAACAGAAATTTAGGTCAAAGACAGTCATTTAAAGCTCAGTTGCTCAGTATTTCTGAACAAATCACTTTTTCAATCTCTGTGTTGAAACAGTAGAACATTTTCTAATGATTTTTTTTCTCGGAGGTACTAAATTACAGTTTCTCAAATGCATCTTCGGAACTTTACTACTATGAAGATTCTTGAGTTATTGCAGACAATTTATCAAATCAATCAATCCAATTTAGATTCTAAACCCCAAGAAACCTAATTTGCAGAAACAGAAACAGCATCACTCACGAAACAATTCGCAGTACAAAGATGTCGCTTTGAACCACAAAATAGCATCAGAAAAAAATTACAAGACAAAATTGAAAGGTGGATAGAAGAAAAGAGTAGTACGAGGAGGCAGGCGCGATACTTGTCCCACTCCTGGACGCACTCCTCCTTGTCCCACTGCCCTTTGGAAAACTTCTCCGAGTACCACCTGCAAGAAATTAACTCGGTTCATTCAAACAAATCCCTTCTCCTGCTTCCTTCAAACAAAGATTAGACAGATCACAAACGAAAACAGCGCTAGCGAGAGAGGACCTGTTGAAGCACTGGTGGTAGGCGGCTTGGAGTTGAGCACAAGCAGATGCGGCAGAAGCAGCAGCTGCTTGTTTGGCACCCATTCTCTCTCTCTCTCTCTCTCTCTCTCTCTCTCTCTCTCTCACCAGAACAGTAACAAAAAATTGTCTAACGTTTCCATCGCGTTGCTCTGACTTGTGAGTGGAGACTTTGAGGCGGCGGACTAAAACGACCAACCTTATAATGTGCATTATTTCATTTTATGGTTCCTTGTTTCACTTTATAAGATAAAACTACTGTTACTACGTCTCAACATTAACTGATAATTCATATTATCTAATAAAAAAATTATCACTTGTAATCTACATTATCATATTCATTATATATAAATAATTCAACTAACTATTTAAATTATCATAATTATTTATAAAAAATATTAATAATAATACTAATTAATAAAAAATATTATTTTAACTAATAATACTTATAATTTAATAATTAATTATATTCTTAATATAATAATATAATACTATATTATATAAATATTATTATTGTGTTGTTATTATTATATGATATATTTTATTATGTTATATTTTCTTTATGGAATATTTGAAAAGGTAAATATAAAAAGTAATTATAATCAAGATTATCACTTAGGTTGTAATTTAGACACTCATAATAATTTGGATTGCTAGGCAATATAGATTATCTACAAATTAAAATAAGTAAATCTCAAGTAATTTTAAGTTCGAATTATCAGTAATTTAAAAAATTATCGATAAAAAAATTCCTTGAATCATGATTAATCTCAAATCTAATTAAATTTAATTTATTAATGTAAGTCAAATACTAATTTATATTTGTATCATAACTCTTTTTTCTCAAAGAAAGAAAACTTGTTTTCCACCGTCACTCTTGTTCCAAAATGTTATGCAGAAAAAGGTATTTTTCTAAAATAAGTTCGAAAAAATATGATTTTTTTTCAAAAGTTTCTTATCTAATTATGTATAAAAGTTATGTTGTCATTTTTTATTGTATGTAAATGAACTTTTTTTTTCATTAACATGACTTTTATTGCTACACATATGAATATAAAAGAAATGAAGAAATGTTCTTCATACTTTCAACATTTTAGATAAAAATATTACAAAACGTTAACAAAAATAGAGATGAACGGGATTTGGGCCGGATCAATTTTTTGATCTGACAAAATAAACTCAGTGTTTTTCAGGTGGGTACGATTTAGAAAAAAAATTCACCTGAAGTATATAAGTAATCTACAAAATTGAAAAAAATTACTTGACGCAAAAAAAAGACCACTAAAATATAAAATTTGAATTCCGGATAAAAATATGATAGTTTTTAGAAAAAAAATAAAATTATCCGATTAAATTAATATATCTAATGGAAAAAAATCATCGGAGCTCGACCTAAACCAAATTAAAAAGTTTGTTTAAACTTTATAATATAACTAAAACATTAATCTTATTTCTAAATCTTATGAAGATTGAGTACTATTATTAGGTTAAACTATTTTGATATAGTTGAATGTGAAAATTATTAAGCTGGATTTTAATAATTTAATGTAATTGTATTGAGCACTAGTTTTTTAAACTAATTTTTAGCTCAATATGAAATTAATATAATGATCAATTACTTTGGTACAGTCAAATTTAAAAGTTGAATTTTCAAGTTTGATTGTTATGAACTCATTTAAATAATGAATGCGATGAACACATATTATTATCTTTTCGATTTTTTAGGCAATAATATTACAATACGCTAACAAAAATAGAGATGGACGTGATTTGGGATTGGATGGTTTTTCGATCCGATAATAACAGTATTTTTCGGGTGGTTTTCCCTAAAACCATTTATGAAGAAGAAAAAAAATTCACCTCGAGTGTATAGTAAAAATAATAAATATACAAAACTTAAAAACTATTGGACAGAAAAAAAAACGATAAAATTACCAAATTTGGGGTTTTGAACAAAAAACACGTAGTTTTAGAAGAAACAAGATCACTTGATTGGATCCTTGGTAAAAATCAATGGAGCCCAAACCAAATTAAAAAAAGTTTGTTTAAAAATTCTAATATAACTAAAACATTAATCTTATTTTTAAATAATTTTTTAACTTTTACACATATGTCCTCGATTAGATTTGAGTATATTATTAGCTTAAATGCGGTTGAATGTCAACGTTATTAAAATTGATTTTAACTTTTTGATGTAATTGTGTTGAGCACTACTATTTTAAACTTATTTGTAGTTCAATATGAAACTAAGATTATAATGATTAGTTATTTTCGTGTAATCAAATTTAAAAATTGAAATTTCAAGTTTGATTGTTATGAACTCATTTAAATAATTAAGGGTTATTTTCGCTAACATCCCATGTGCTATAACTTTTTTTCACGAATAACTCCAAATTATAATTTTACTAATTTTAATTCTTAAACTATTTCGCTTTGATATTTTAGTCCTAGTGTTTGATTTTGTTATTTTTTCTGTTAAAGTTAAATTTTTATATTTGTTAAATGATATTTGTACCCTTATATAAAAGTTTAAAATATCTTTTTATCTTTTATTACTTATTTTGTTAATCTAATAAAAGATTAGCAAAAGGGTATAAGTATTTTGAACTAATAAATAATAAAAGATAAAAAATGTTTTAAACTTTTACGTAAGGGTAAAAGTGTTTTAACATATATCAAAAATTAACTTTAACAAAAAAAATGGCAGACGACTAAAATATCAAAGTGAAAATAATTTAGAGACTAAAATAGGTAAAATTATAGTTTGAAGTTATTCATGAAAAAAAGTTATAGTATAAAGGGTGTTAACGAAAATAATCCAATAATTAATGTGATGAATTTTATATTAGTATCTTTTATTTTCACAATGTTATTAGTTTTAAATAAGGCCTCCAATTCGAAAAAGCGCAACATCCTAAATGGATTTTTTTTCTCTTTGAATAAGTTTATGATGATCATCGGAATTTTTTTGTCGGAATAAATCCACTTTCATCTCTACTATAGCAAGTCAAATTTATTGAGTGTTTTTTCGACATATACTTTAGTACGATAATAATAATAATAATAATAATAATAATAATAATAATAATAATAATAATAATAATAATAATAATAATAATAATAATAATAATAATAATAATAAT
>LTAE01000616.1:57562-78104 GCA_001647135.1 Pontederia paniculata
ATAATAATAATAATAATAATAATAATAATAATAATAATAATAATAATAATAATAATAATAATAATAATAATTATTATTATTATTATGAAACATAAACCAATGAATAAAGGAAGTTAACACCAAATTTTAAATATGGCAATTATGAATTTTATAATGTAATAGAAGAATAGTAAATTGTAAAAAAATATTTTATCAATAATAAGAAAATAATAAATTTATGAACAAATAAGATAAACACAAATGTATAAACAGCAAAATGAGCCCAAATCTTACGAATTTTCTAATTTAGATATATTTGTTGGTTCATATTTCTTTATGTCGGATAAGTTTTTTTATTTGATGGGGTGACTAAAAAGGCTATTGGGCCTGGCTTTACACTTAAATGATATTTGGATCCTTATGTGGCACAAATATCACCAGGAACTCCTCCGTCGGATCCACATCGGACGGTTGCCAATGCTGCATTTCTTCTTCCCCCATACATTCCCATGACGCCCTTCGCAACCTCAACGACCCCAAATTATGTAGAAGGGTAATTTCGTCATAAACTGGAGTGATACGAAGATCCCGACACGTTTGTTACGACCTCCGTAGCGACGTCGTGCCCCCAAGTAGATGGAATGAGTTTTTTTGAGAAAAAAACGATTAATTACGAAAAAGGGCTTCCAGTACCCAACCACGTTTTTCAAATTCAGTTTTTACCTTTCGTACAGAAAATTTAAAATAATATATTTGGTAAATAAACCGTCCAAGGTTTGGGATGAAAATAGGATAAAAAAAGAAGAGAGAAAATAGGGTTAATATTTTAATTTCGTTTGATTTTATTTTTTAGAAAAATAGGAAAAAAATACTTTATTCATTTTCATTCAATAGTGTATTTTTCTTTTTAAGAATAGAAAAATATATTTAAAATATATTTCTAATTTTAACCTTATGCAATTATATATAAATACGTTTCAATAAAAAATAGATTTAGTTTCTCTCTTTTTTTAATTATATTATTCAAACAAGATTAATAATTTTATCTTTATTTTTTTTCTTAATTTTCTTTTTCCTCCGCTATCTTCCCTCCTCCTTGATAATGATTGCCTGACAAATATCCAGAACTCGTCCGATAAATTATTTTAATATATTTATAATTAAGCACATAAACCTTGTTTTTAATAAAAATACTAACAAACTTATATTTTCATTATCTGAATTAATAATTCTGCTGTTATGTGCTTTTCGATTATAAAAAGGTTCGTGCAACAAAATTACATTTTAATATATATATATATATATATATATATATATATATATATTATAATTTCATCAATAATTAACTTTGAAAGTTGCCACTCTCATATTCTCAACTACCTATATTTGTAATTAATGATACTGATTCTATATTGCCACGAGGTGAAGATTGAAGTGTCATGGAAAAGCTAAATTAATTAGTGGAATAAAGATAAAGAGCATGGTTTCATATTTCTCTTAGTATAGTACTACAAATAATGAGACATTTCGGAAACTAATGCCATGATATAATTCTTGAAATAAAAACAATAATGTTTATTTCATCGAAAGTAGTCATAGGGAAAAAGAATTTATTTTCACAAAAAAAATCCACTTGATTGTATAAAAAAGTTGTATATATGACGCAATGAAAGTGAAACTATTTCTCTTTTCGAAAGAAAAACAATTTCTTTAAAGTTATATGCAACATTTCGATCAAGTGGCAAATAATCAAATATCTTCCGTAGTCCAAATTTTTAATTTTTGAATTTGAAAAGAAGAAAAAAAAATCTTGAAGAATAATAATTTTCGATGAAACAAACTGACCTGTCTTAAAATTTTGAGCCCTAAATTCTAAGGTGAACAATAAAATTCCTAACACAAATTGAAGGACAATTTTCCTAATCTAATAAACTTGAAACGTATATTTAAGGACTCTTTTTTCCCCAATATACTCTCTAGCTGGAATTAATTGGATTTGATTCTTCTATTACGCTCACAAATATCTTTTTTTTTTCAATCTACTCAGAATTTTTTTTACCAGATTTAAAAGTTTCTCTTTGAAAAATTTGAAGTATGACTGAGTCAAGCATTCCATCAAAAACAAAGACGACATGTCGTTTGTACTCTGCACCTGAAGACTGGAGGAAGCGGCACAGGTTGCTTGAACTACTTAACAAAGAGCATTTAGTAGTGTCAAAAGTTAGAACCCTTTCCATCTTAAAAATATGTATCGAAATACTTGCTGCAAATAAACAATGCCAAAAGCAAGAGTACTGTCACCTTATTCCAGGATTCGTGAGGCATCCGAGTCGGGGGCTAAGTATGCGTGCTGCCAGGGCCGCCAGTTTGCTGTGCTGTGTGCGTTGCCCGGGCGGGCAGGCGGGCACCAAGTTGGCATTACATCGAACACCTCGTCGGTGGCTCCGGTTGCCAGCAAAAACGGGCATGGCAGAGTGGAGGGCCGGAGGTCCTTCTGTTTCCACCGCCATCATCCAAAATAATAAGAAAAGTTGCTCGTCATCGATTCCGTCAATTTAGATGAAAAAGGACTAAACCACATGCAGAGCGGAGGGCAATGAAGTCATTACGCACGTCGTATTATGGCCGGGCGCATGTTGCAGGCACTTCTTTTTGGATATTAAATATTTGAAGAATAAAGTGCAATTACTCGAATGCCCCCACCTCGCTGCGCTTTGCTTTAACCGCGCTGTCGTTGCCGCTGCTGCTTTCTTCTTTGTTTCTTCCTCTTTGGTTGCAGACTACGAACCGCGCACGTCTCCTCCTCCACGCCGAAACCCTCGAAAGGTTGCAGTAGAAGAAACAGAGGCCGTGGAGGAGGAGGGCGGCAATAGAGGAGAAGGGAAGGGGAGCTCTGATGGCTCCGGGGAGCTCTGATGATCTCCGTCTTCCCGTCTACGATCAACGAGGCGCGCGTCCGATTTCAAGCTGATCGTCGAATCACCCTCGAGGATTGTTCCGATTCGCAGCCTGATTGGGGGGTGGACGAAACATGGTGCGTATTCGCCTCCTTCCGATCACCGTTTCGTTTTGCATGTCTAATCAAATGTTGTCGCCCCATATGATTGTTCATTGACGCCTCTTTTGCTGTTCGAGCTAGAATTTTGTTCTTGCTAGGAAACGAGAATGGGAGTAGATTGTGCGTTAGGGTTTTGGGATTCTGTTTGTAATCCAGTGGTAGTTCGAGTGGAGGGAAGGAACCGCGGTTTTTGTTTCCAAAATGGCAGGTTTTCTGTTGACAAGGTTGTGAGTTTGGAATTGGACGAGCCATTGGAAGGTCAACAAATGTCGTTGTGGAAAAAAACAATGATGTTTTTGCATGAACTTTTCTTTTGAAAAGAAATGTTCTTTTCCATTGGAGAAATTGCTCGTCTGTTGCCGGTTATTTTAGTGTGCGAGAATTAGGAATCGTTGAGGGTAATTTTTTGGAACACTTACTGGGAAAAGAAAAATGTTGTTTAAAGTAGGTTTTTCTTTTGCTCAGAATAAGAAATGTAGGTGCCTTTCCCAACATTAAATTCTTGTTGTTATTAAAAATTTTCTTAATCTTCTAATGAGAAAGAGTCTTTGCCATCTAACATCAAATAAATTTGGATATTCAAGTTCTATAGCCAGTTATACTTCTTTCAAAAACTTAATGTGCCTTGATAAACTATGAGCTGCATTGATTGTGACGAAAGATCCTTCCATATGTTTGGGCAATTCTTCTCGATATTTGTAGTTTCAACGCTATTAGCTATAAACAGTAATGACTTTTATTTATTTATTTTCACCTGTCCAAGATTGTCAAATTAGGATGCTATTTGTAGTTTCAACGCTGTTAGCTATAAACAGTAATGACTTTTAGTTATTTATTTTCATCTGTCCAAGATTGTCAAATTAGGATGCTATGTTTCCCAATTTCTGTCATAAAAGTCTTGCAGCTATGTTGACAGTTGTCTTTTAGAGGCAAAAGAATGACTAGAATAGTCTATTCACACATATATATTAAGTATACGGAAAACATGCAGATGTAAGCAAAAGTAAAAAGCATCAAGTTGGATAGCAAAATGATATACACCGACATGCTCAAGTAGAAAAGCAGTTGTGGTGTGAGATATTCTCAATTAAAAACCTCTCTCCTCTAAAGATGGTATTGTTGCAATTTAACCAAATGACCCTTGATACTGTTAGGGGTAGACCGAGGTGCTGAGAGGGGTCGCTTGCTCGACTGGCCTGATAAGTATACCAAAAAGACTCTGGTGATTTCCACAAGATCGGTCACTACCATATCTCCTTTGCAATGGTTCAATCAAAAAACAGATGACCTGTGTCCTCACCAGCCTATACCAGGGCATACACAGTGTCAAAGTCAAGGTTCCATATGGATTTATACATGCTATGCATTGATGATGAGAGTTGTTGAATACTTGTACATTTTTTTGCTTAATGTAAACAAAAGTGAAAAGCATAGAGTTTCTTTAGACTTGGGCAACAAAAAGCTACTCACTCTCACTTGCTCTAGTTAAAAAATTGGATATGATGTGCAATATTCTCAATACAGCACTTCTATTACTGTGATATACCCAAATGACCCAAACACTGTTGGGGGTAGACTTTGGAGGTGTCAGTGGTTGCTCGCTTGACTGGTCCAATAAGTATATAAAAAAGACCGGCGAGCATGGGTAGATCTTGCAAGAATTGATCACTGTCATATCTCCTACGCAATGGTGCACTGAAAAAATAGATGACCAATAACGCTCGCTTGACTGGTCCAATAAGTATATAAAAAAGACCGGCGAGCATGGGTAGATCTTGCAAGAATTGATCACTGTCATATCTCCTACGCAATGGTGCACTGAAAAAATAGATGACCAATAACTCACCAGCCCTGCACTAGGATACACATGGTGCTAACACTGGGGGCTCATCTGGATCTATACATACTACGCAATATTCATGCCAATTGTTGAATACTTAAACATAGTTTTTGCTTAATGCCTTGTAAATTAGTCTGAACTCTCATATAACTGGTCTGCTCTTTGCCTTTTGCGTCACTGCCAAGCACCCTCTTTCTTCAAAAAAAAAAAAAAGTTTCCAAGCACCCTCTAGAATAAACATCTTTTATTACCCTTTATTACCAAGTTACCTTTTACATCTTGATTCTAACAATGCCATAGTTTGAGTCTCCTCTGGAGTAACAGTAAATGTCTTACTCCACTTGATAACCTATCATTATGAAGATTTTAACCTTTTTTGACAAAAATATGAAGATTTAAACCTTGCTGACACTTTGTTCTCGAATCTCAACTACTCTTTGAATCATGTTGACAGACATATTGTACATGTATCTCCATCTTAGAAGCTTTTTCTGAACTCTTCCATCATCACTTTTTTCTGTTAAGCCTTTATGAATGTAGACACTCAGTTGACTCTAATCGGACTTCACTGCAAGAGAGAAAGCTAATGTTTTATTTTGAGGGGTGAGAAAACTAATGTTTACACTCGCAGACTTAAAGCAGTTGATGTACACTAACTTAAGAAGTTGTAGTTGAAATGAGCAATATTAGAGAAAATACACTTGTCGATGTGATGGTTAAGAAGGTACATTCTGCTGCAGGTTTGTACCACTGCCAGGAGAAAAAATGTGATCGTAGCTTGAAAGTTTAATCAACATGGAATATGCTTGGGCAATATCCATGAACAAAGCAGATCTAGAAGCAATATTTTACACAACTTTCCAATAGTTGTTTCTTTTTCTTCAACAAATTTCCAATATTTTTTTTTTCAGCAAGTTTCCAGTAGTTGTTACTAGTTACAACTTGAGGGTCCAACTATCGTTTTGGATATCAGATATTGCACTTCTATCAGGTCCTAATTGTTTCGATTTCTTTCAATTGATTGATGATTTCTTAAATATATAACCAATAATCTACTTTACTAATTTCTAAGTTACATGGTAGTAATATGCAGAATTGTTCAACTTCTGAATAGGAGGATCAAATGATCAATCAATTGATCCAAATGAAATACTTTGATTGTCTGAAACGTTATGTTGATCATCTCATGGGTTTTGTGTTCTTTGCAGGCAAGCACAGGTAACATTATCGTCGGTTCTCATGTCTGGGTTGAAGATCAAGCTGAAGCTTGGATTGATGGGGAGGTTTTTAAGATTAGTGGTCAAGAGGTCCATGTGCACACAACTCATGGGAAAACGGTATTCCTATAAAACTATCATCTGTTACTTTCATTTTCCTGATCAAGATATTCTTTTTCTAAGACCACTATGGATATTATTGAGTAAATACAGCCCTGCAGTTTGTAATTCTTATACTGGTTGCCCACAAGAAATGAACATGAGATAGCTGGACTTATAATGAGAAAGCAAAAGGGAAAGTAATAATGTGTAATCACCGATGTTGTTGACTCTTTTGAGTGTTTCAGGGTTATATTTACAGCTTTGACAAGAACAACTTTGAGTTTTGTCATTCTGTCAATTATTTCTCTCTTTGGCTAGGATTTAGTTGAGGATACATCACTTGCAAACAAATGTTTCATCATCATAATCGTCATCTTACTGTTAGTTAATATGCGCTTGTTGAATGTGCAAAATTTGTTTGTGGCTTTGTTACATAAATTACTGTGTAATTATTCTAGAAATAAAGGAAAAAGGTCGAGAAAAGCCTTTGCAGCTTTGAATAATTGCTCCTTTTTGGGAGATATAAAATATTTTTTTTTCCTATCAAGGAATTTATTTATAATTTTCTTTGATTATATAACAATTTTGTGGTTAGTTAGTGTGACTATCTGTATTTTTCTGGTAGTTCCTTTTGCATAATGGACTTCATGTTGTGTGCTATATCATATAGATTGTAGCAAATCTGCCAAAGGTCTTTCCCAAGGATACAGAAGCTCCACCTGGAGGGGTGGATGACATGACAAAGTTATCTTATTTGCATGAACCTGGAGTTTTGGAAAACCTAGCTGCAAGATATGAACTTAATGAGATATATGTGAGCCTTTATTTTTTGTTTCCTTTTCGCCCTAATCCTATTAGAAGATAAAAGATACATTGATTGACTGCGACATAATATTCTTTGATATTCCAGACATACACCGGTAATATCCTAATCGCAGTGAACCCATTTCAAAGGTTGCCCCATATTTATGATACTCACATGATGGAACAATATAAAGGCGCAGCATTTGGGGAATTAAGTCCTCATGTTTTTGCTGTTGCTGATGTTGCTTACAGGTGACTTCTAATTTAATTTTGAAAAAATATAATGGAATGTACTACAGTTAGTTTGTGACATGTTTCTAATAAGGAAACAGGGCAATGATTAATGAAGGAAAAAGTAACTCCATCTTGGTGAGTGGAGAAAGTGGTGCTGGTAAAACTGAAACAACAAAGATGCTTATGAGATATCTGGCTTACCTGGGTGGACGATCTGGAATAGAAGGAAGGACAGTTGAACAACAAGTTCTAGAAGTAAGATATGCCCATTTATTGCTAGATTCATAAACCTTTAGCAATTTATTCTACTTTTATCCTTAGTAGCATGAAGTTTCAAAATATAGTTTTGATTAACTTCTGACGTCTTTTCTTTTAGTCCAACCCAGTACTTGAAGCTTTTGGTAATGCTAAGACTGTCCGAAACAACAACTCAAGGTTGGTTCTTGTTTTGTTTCTTTCATTTCTTCTTTGGGTTTGTAGATTCCTGTAGTTTTTATTCTTTAACAGATAATTTCTAGTCACATGTTGATATGTTTATTGCAAGCCAGTAGAAAGACAATTCCAGCTACCAAGTGTGAAATCATGCCTCCGTTTAGTTTTTCTGGAATCTGGGCTTTCCATTGAGTGGTTGGTGCGTTTGGTAGGAGTTAGGATCTTAGAGAATTTTTCAAATACAATCTGTAATATTATACGCCTACTTGATGTTAACAGTACTTATTATATTTTTCATGGTCCCAACACCTAATTGCAGTTTTCTCATTTATTTCATGTCAAACATATAGTCGCTTCGGTAAGTTTGTGGAGATCCAGTTTGACAAAAATGGAAGGATATCTGGTGCTGCTATCAGGACATACTTGCTTGAAAGATCTCGTGTTTGTCAAATAAATGATCCTGAAAGAAACTACCATTGTTTTTATCTCCTTTGTGCTGCCCCCCATGAGGTTACTATCTAATAATTCGTTTAGAAACTTTCACTTCATGCTGCTAGTTATCTGGTACCAGAAATATCACTAAAAGAAACATCACTATTGTATGTTCTGTATGTGGCAGGATATTAAGAAATATAAGTTGGGAAACCCTGAATCATTTCATTATCTTAATCAATCCAAATGCTTTAAATTGGACGGTGTTGATGATTCTGAAGAATATCTTGCAACACGAAGGGCCATGGATATAGTTGGAATTAGTGAAGATGAACAGGTGCACCATTTCAGAAATCTTAAAATATTTTGAGTTTGAGAAATTTGTAGTCTCATCGTAAACAACTATTTTCAGGAAGCAATATTCCGAGTAGTAGCTGCTATACTTCATATTGGGAATATTGATTTTGCAAAGGGACCTGAGATAGATTCATCAGTTGTCAAAGATGACAAATCCAGATTTCATCTAAACATGGCAGCTGAACTTTTGATGTATGCCTAAATTTTCATTTTAATCAGAGGTTGAGCTTAGTCTTGGACTAAGAACTTCGTAAACTGCTGAATAATTCCTATGACAGGTGTGACTTCAAGGGTTTGGAAAATGCACTCATTAAACGTGTCATGGTCACACCTGAAGAAGTTATTACAAAGACACTTGATCCTGATTCTGCAATAGTTAGCAGGGATGGTTTAGCAAAAACCATATATTCTCGTCTATTTGATTGGTAATGGTTGCTAATACTTCCTACTTTCAAGTATATATCAATGGACTTTGGTGTTGACATCTACTAACACTATTTATGAGAAAATATTATACTGATTTTATTGTTTACAGGCTGGTAGAAAAAATTAATGAGTCAATTGGACAGGATTCAAACTCAAAGTCATTGATTGGAGTTCTTGATATTTATGGTTTCGAAAGTTTCAAATGTAACAGGCAAGTTTGTCAGCAAATGATGATTCTCCTTTATGGTAACTACTGATGAGTAACTTTAATGATGACTTACTTCAATCTGTTGTTTTGTCTGACAGTTTTGAACAATTCTGTATAAATTTCACAAATGAAAAGCTGCAACAACATTTTAATCAGGTATTTTCTCATAGTTTCAAGAATTATCTTAGAATTGGAAATTGACACATGATGGTATGTGCAGCATGTCTTCAAAATGGAGCAAGAAGAGTATACCAAAGAAGAGATCAACTGGAGCTACATTGAGTTTGTAGACAACCAAGATGTGCTGGATCTGATTGAGAAAGTATACAAATTCTTTATTATGCTCCTAGCAATTTATAGATTGCTTTGAAGAAATTTTCTTGTTTATATCATTTGATTTTTACCATGCTGATGTAGTGCTGACCATTTTAGTCTCACCCCAGATTGCAATAAAGTCTAATATTTCTAAGCAGAATCTAATACAATAAATGAACTATTTTGGCCTATTTATCCCGTAGAACACTAGCAAAATAAGAGTTGCAGGTTGCATTCTGTATGTCATCTCACTTCTATATTGACTTACTTTTCAAGCATGCTCTTTCCAGCATGATAACTCGATCTCTTTATTTGTTCCTATCTTTCCTTCAGAAACCTGGTGGAATTATTGCGCTTCTTGATGAAGCCTGGTAAGCAAACCATGGTCCGGAAACTTCAATTTGATTCTTCTGTATAATTTCTTTGACTAATCTCTGCTGCTAACTGATGGCATTTCTGTGCATGGTACAGCATGTTTCCCAAGTCAACACATGAGACATTTTGCCAAAAATTGTATCAAACATTTAAGAACAACAAGAGATTTGTCAAACCAAAGCTTTCTCGTACTGATTTTACCATTTGCCATTATGCAGGAGAGGTAAGTAGACATGAAACATTTTCTCATCCCCATGAAAAATGTATATTTTACCATGTGTCATTGACACTTACTGCCATTGGGTCCTGTTAGGTTATGTATCAAGCAGATCACTTCTTAGACAAAAACAAAGATTATGTCGTGGCAGAACATCAGGACTTGTTGAACGCTTCTAATTGCTCCTTTGTAGCTGGTTTGTTTCCTCCGCTTCCTGAAGAGACATCAAAATCTTCGAAATTCTCTTCCATTGGTTCACGCTTTAAGGTGGCTTCCATAGTTTCTTTTCATTTCACCATTGCATAAGAATATCACTTTTTACTTTTCCGAGATTTATGTTTTAGTGTGTAGCTCGGTTCTTTTTCCTTTTAGTTCCTTTTCTTTTGATGTTCAAACTGCCTTATTAGTTTTGATGTCCTGTAAAAATTAAAATCTTAATGTGAACAAACTCTGCACAATCTCATTGTTTGTTGGAAGCTCCTTTTTTGTTATCAATGTTCTCTCTATCTACCCTGCAAATGTTTTGGTTTATGGTCTTGTTTATAATTGCATCTGGAGCACAAACTTCTATGTGATACCAGCATTATCTCATTATATGCATGCATGACATTTTTAGTTAATAAACTTCTAGTGTATTTTTCAACTAACACGATCTTTAAGATGATTTACTATGTCATTTTTGTTCTTTAGTTTTGTTCTCTTATAGGTCTTTTGCAGGTCTTATTTTCAATTTGTTTTGTCTCTATGCATTTGGAAGTAGAGTTTTTGTTCTCATGTTGAGATGGGAATAATCACTTTGGCTCCATTTGGTTTGCTGAATGTGAATTCTGGAGGAAATGAATTATGAAAACGTAGCTTATTTTTGTGTTTGATTGTGTGTAAGAAAATAAATAGAAATACGAATTAATTATTTATTTTAGGTTTGACAGATTGAGTGTGTGAAAGGAAAAATGAATTCCCTTTGTTTTTGTGTTTCCTTTCATTTTCTTCACTTCTCTTATTTAATTTTGATCAAATTGGATTTCATTTTCCATTGATTTAATTTTTTTTTATCGCTCACATAAGAAAGTGGGGAGAATGAATTCTGCAAAATGTCCTATATTTCAAAATATGTCTGGTCAATTATTAGATTTTTTTTTTAACTTTTAGACTAACAAGGAGAAACAAATTTCAGCTACAACTTCAAGCTCTGATGGAGACATTAAGCTCTACGGAACCTCATTACATCAGATGCATAAAGCCAAACAATGTCCTGAGACCTGCAATCTTTGAGAACAAAAGCATAATCCAACAATTGCGATGCGGAGTAAGGCCTCGCTTCTACATCATCCTCTTGGATATCGTTCAGATACCAAAACATATTTTTTCCCTTTTGAAGGAAGAGATCGTATCTTGTTATCTTTCTACTTGTAGGGTGTTCTTGAAGCAATTAGAATCAGTTGTGCTGGTTACCCTACTAGAAGGACATTTTATGAATTTCTACACCGCTTTGGTCTTCTTGCACCAGATTTTTTGGAAGGAAAGTAAGTCTTTTGATTTGGAAAGCAACATTAGTGTTTTTCATGTTCCTATATATTTGTAGTTTAGCTAAGTATGCCGATGCATGTGGTTTAATTATTCTTTTCCTGCTTAGCTATGATGACAAGATTGCTAGCCAAAATATTCTGGACAAAATGGGATTGAAGGGTTACCAAGTAAGTCCAATTCTCCCAAAACGATTGCTTGATTGTATCCTCAAATATATTTCACTATGAGCTTACCTGTTATTCATACAACTTAGGCCGGTACAAAAAACCAATGGACAGGATATTCATATTAAACAGATAATAAGTGAATAGAATTTAAAAGCTGAACTAGATCATATGGTAACTTTCATCTCATTCTCATAGCTGAATGCTTTTTCTTGTCCAGAGATTTGTTCTGAAAATTGTCAAGATGTTAATACTTTTTCATATATTTGCTTTTTTCCTTTAGCACAGCTGTGTTCTTCCCTGAATGAAATGTGGCTACGCTGAGAATTATTTGAAGTTTTAATTTTCCCCTTCCACTTTATTATCTGATTGTACCAAGTTCTCACAATTGTATTTTTCTTTTGGTCTTGGCAGTTAGGAAAGACCAAAGTCTTTCTTAGAGCTGGACAAATGGCCGAACTGGATGCTAGAAGAGCTGAGGTACTAGGAAGGGCTGCCAGAACAATTCAGAGGCAAATTTGTACGCATATTGCTCGCAAAGAATTTGTCATGCTGCGGAAAGCATCTATTTCCTTGCAATCATACTTAAGAGGTAAAGCTTGATGCAAAAAAAAAAAAAAAACGACACATGAATTGCACTGTGTAGTTGTTGCATGGGACAACATTTCAGATAAGAATTGTTTTGAAGTCCATGATCGCAGTGGTTAGACTTAGATCACATTCATTTGCATAATTAATGCTTGAATTTTCTTTCGTGCTCTTGTGCAGGAAGAATGGCACGTGAATTATATGAACTCATGAGACGTGAGGCAGCAGCAATTAAGATTCAGCAAAATTTGCGTGGATACTTTGCGAAGAAATCTTATGCAACAGTTCAATCATCTGCAATAACACTGCAGACAGGCTTGAGGGCAATGTCTGCTCGTGACGAATTCAGGTTCAGGAAGCAAACTAAAGCTGCAACATACATCCAGGTGATTTTCAATAAATATTATAATATGCTATTTATTCAGATTTAGCGGCTAATAATAGGATTGCTTGGTTTTGTATATCTGCATTTACAACTGTGACATTGAGATTCTGTGTCACACTTTCAGGCTCGATGGCGTTGTCACTGGGATCATGCATATTACAAAAAATTGCAGAAAGCAACTCTTGCTTATCAGTGTGCTTGGAGACAAAGGCTTGCTAGAAGAGTTCTCAGACAGCTTAGAATGGTTCTTAATCTCACATCTCTGGCATTTTACTTCTAAAATACTGCATGTGGTGAAGTCTTAGATGTTCTAACTAATAATATACCATGCGCAGGCTTCCAGGGAAACTGGGGCCCTTAAAGAGGCCAAAGACAAGCTCGAAAAGCGCGTTGAAGAACTGACTTGGCGTTTGCAATTGGAGAAACGATTAAGAGTAATTTCTTTCATGATATGGATCTTGTGTAGAATCACTTATTCAATATTGTGAGAGAACATATCTTTAACTAACATATTAATTATAATTTTAAAAAAGAGCAATGATAATTGTCACATGTTATTAGTTGTTGAAAGTTGAAACTAGCTAAATCTTTGATGTGCAGACTGATATGGAAGAAACAAAAGCCCAAGAAATTGCTAAATTACAAGAAGCACTGCATGAAATGCATCTGCAGTTAGAAGAAGCGAGATCCATGGTTATCACTGAACGTGAAGCTGCACGAAGGGCTGTTGAAGAGGCACCACCAATTATAAAGGAGGCACCTGTCCTGGTTCAAGATACAGAAAAGATTGAATCATTGACTGCTGAAGTTGAGCACCTGAAGGTATGTGCTGCTGCTTAAATTCAAAGTATGGTATGTCATTTATTGCTAGTTGTAGTTTATGTAACAAATATGATTATTATCCTTAGAAATTGCAAAGATTGGTAAAATTGGAAATCATGTAGTGTGATTGTCTCACTGTTAGTGGCTCATGTGTCAATGTGAAAACAGGCTTCTTGGGTATCGATAACTCAATTTTCTTTTTCTCATATGACATTAGTGTTTATGTCAAAGATTTCATTTATCTCCTATGGTTGTGTTCCAAACTATCCAACACTGTTCTTAATCACCTGAAGTCATCTGTTCTGTTTTCTTTTTATCATGACAGACTTTGTTGTTAACACAAAAGGAAGCAGAAAATGCAGCCAACAAAGAACGTGCTGAAACTAAGGAAAAAAATAATGAATTACTCAAAAAGGTTGAAGGGACTGAGGCAAAAGTTGATGGCCTTCAAGATACTGTTCAAAGGTTCACTTTTCTCATTTAACTATTTTCCTTTGTTTGATTAATACATTTTGACTATTAAATAGCACGCTTTGAAATATGAATGAATGAGAAACATTTATTTTTCTTAAAATAAAGAAGAATGAGAAACATGAATTTTATTTTGCATTTGGGGACTGGACTAGGTCCTGAAATTTTGCATCTGACTATGTGATGGGTTGACATATTTCTTCCATGGAGACAGGCTTGAAGAGAAAATATCAAATCTGGAATCCGAGAATCAAGTACTTCGTCAACAGGCTGTTGTGATTTCACCAACTGCCAGAGCATTAGCTACACGCCCAAGAACAACAATTATCCAGGTAATATTATTTTCTGGATTTTTTGTTGAAGGGATCGGTTGTTGGATTTAATGTGTGATGTTTCTCCTCTTTCAACTTTATTCACTAACTAAAGTCAACGCACTATCATTATCACTTTCAGAGAACCACGGAGAATGGTAACATTCTGAATGATGAAAGAAAACTTGTATTGGTAAGTGCTACTTTAAGAACAGATATTTGAAATAAATAAATATAACACCATAAAAGTCTGCAAGATCTTGTCTTGTTTTTAGGATATGAGTCCATTTTTATCCAAAGAACTTGAAAGTGAGGAGAAGCCGCAGAAATCACTGAACGAGAAGCAACAGGTGAGATCTTTTTCAAGTGTCTTCTATGTTTGTCTTTGAACGTTTTCATCTGACAGTGCTTTCAGTTTATTTTTTTTTAATTGACTTCTTATGTTATTTGTTCCATAGGTAAACCAGAATTTACTTATAAAGTCCATCAGTCAACACCTTGGATTCACTGGTGGTAGACCTCTTGCTGCTTGTCTCATATACAAATGCCTTCTTCACTGGAGATCCTTTGAAGTTGAAAGGACTAGCATATTTGACCGCATCATCCAAACAATAGGCTCAGCCATTGAGGTAGGATCCAGACATCCCCTCTTTATAGTGGAGCATAGTACAGTTATTGTAAACTCCACTGGAACTCAAAATGTTGTAGGAAAATAAATCACAGCTTCTTTCTTCCTACTGCTAGCTGTTTATATGCCAACATAACATTCATTTTGTTCCTGTCTTGCTAATTTTATTTTCTTAATTCTAGTCCCAGGATAACACAGATACACTTTCATATTGGTTATCCAATTCCTGTACATTATTGCTGTTGCTTCAACGAACACTGAAAGCAGGTGGGCCAGCTAGCTTGACACCTCAAAGACGCTTACCACCATCTTCGTTGTTTGGAAGGATGCAAGTAAAGCTTATGACCTTTGTCTTTGTTGCAATTACTTCGTTGACACATAAATATCGTCTTTCATCAGTGTTAATTTATCATCTCACTCAGCTGACTATTTTTGTTGTTTGTATGTTTTAAGGGAATACGCTCCTTTCAAAGTGTTGGGCTTCCCTTTTTCAATGGTCGTATGATGAGTGGAATAAATGACCTACGCCAAGTTGAAGCCAAATATCCAGCATTGCTTTTTAAGCAGCAACTTACTGCTTTCCTTGAGAAAACCTATGGATTGATAAGAGACAATTTAAAAAAAGAAATTTCTCCGTTGCTTGGTTTATGTATCCAGGTATTGTTATCAGGCTCCAGCGAGCATTTAAAAAATGATGACTACCAGTCAGTTGCACATCACAAGTTCTGCTATTGTTCCATGGTTTAATTTTTCTTGGGAAATTTTGTTTCATTATGAACCAATGTAGGCTCCAAGAACATCTCGTGCGAGTTTAGTTAAAGGATCACGCTCTCAGGCGAATGCAATGGCCCAGCAAACCTTGATTGCGCACTGGCAAAGTATAGTGAAAAGCTTGACCAACTATCTGGAAACGCTAAGGGCCAATTATGTGAGTCATACTAGTAATTTTGCTCAAGTTTCTTATCATGTAAATTATAAGGTAATTGTAAACTCATTTATGCTTTTCCACTTTCAGGTTCCTCCTTTCCTTGTCCGTAAGGTGTTCACACAGACGTTCTCCTTTATCAATGTTCAATTATTTAATAGGTATATACGAAACCCTTATTTGCTGATTTTTTCAGTCAACCTGCAGGTATGTTCCCCTAGAAAAACTAGCAGGTTTGTCCATGCAAACTAATACCTTTCTTTCTTTCGGTTTCGGTTCTAGCCTTCTTCTGAGGCGTGAGTGCTGTTCATTTAGCAATGGGGAATATGTCAAAGCAGGATTAGCTGAGTTAGAACACTGGTGCTTTGATGCAAGTGAAGAGGTGATTATCCCTTTTATGATCTTCATATAATATTCTTTATGCTTCTAGCTAAAATATCATCCGTGCACAGTATGCAGGACCAGCATGGGATGAATTAAAACATATAAGGCAGGCTGTAGGATTCCTGGTGTGTTTTTCTATCATTCAAACTACATTGAGACAAGGAACTGTCTCATTAGTAACATTGACATCATATTTGAGGCTCATTTTATTCAGCTTATCCCATGATTCAGGTTGTACATCAGAAGCCGAAGAAGACACTAAAAGAGATAACCAATTATCTGTGCCCAGTTGGGACATTCCTTCAACCCAATATGTTCCAAAAACCATTCATTCATTTAATTTTCATTCCCATATTGAACCATCTTTACATTCCATTTTCAGGTTCTTAGCGTACAACAAGTATACAGAATCAGTACAATGTATTGGGATGAGAAATATGGCACACATAGCGTCTCACCAAAGGTAATAAACCACAGAATATGTTCAAATTCTTTAGTGAATGCAGTTTATTGTGGATTCAGCTACTATTTGTACCTTACGAAATTACTTCCTTTTTTTGGTAAAGATTTAAATTACATCCTTCTCTTAGGTTATTTCAAGTATGAGAACTATGATGACGGAGGACACAAATAGTGCAGTCAGCAGTTCATTCCTATTGGACGATGACTCAAGGTGAAATTTCCCATGTGATTCTAATCAGCAACTTTTCTGGGTCAGTGTTTTCTGAAAAAAAATTCTGAATTGGTTGTGCAGCATACCATTTTCAGTGGATGATATCTCCAAGTCAATGACGGAGATAGAGGTGGCAGAACTAGATCCCCCGCCTTTGCTTCGACAAAACTCAGGTTTTGCCTTTTTGCTGCAGAGACAGGATTAGTGCTTTTCCTCGTCAAGGTTCACCTCTGCTTTGCGATATGTTCTCTTGTTTGCAACCATTAAGCAACCTGTACATATATTTTGGTTTCCTTGTTGTAATATAAATACGACATCATTCTGTTCCTTCCGAGTCAGCTAGAAAGCCTAGGATAGCTGATAGAGTTTTGGTATCTTGATTTTATCTGTTAATTTTTAGGGTTCGCATGTGGGGTTTATCTATTAGAAATGAACCCCTCCTACAACAGTTGCTATTTTTTAAAAGGCTTGGGATTAAGTGTTTATTCATTTATAGACGTTACATCAATGTTATGCTTTGTCTAATAGTTCACCATTGTAAAATATGGATTTAGCAACAATGGGAATATTGAACTTTGTCGAAATCACATTCACGAGAGTACGAGACATTTTTTTTTCTGCCGAGTAACTTATTGTATAATCTGCTCTTGGTTTATAACTGCACTTTATCACTTTTCTGAGATTAGTTTTACCTTATTAATAATCGTGTGTATACCGAATAATTATTTTGTGGTGTAACGTATCATCATTTGTTTTATAATTGGGATTTGTGGAAACAAATCTCTTCAAATTTTTTGTTTCTTTTTTTCTTTATGTGAAAAATATGTTAACCTTCTCATCTTTTATGTCGAAAACTTACAGTAGTGACAGTGATTTAGCATTGGACTTGACCATCTTCGGAAGGGGGAATATATTCCTCGCCCCTATTCCCACCCGGAGGTAAAAAAATAAGGAAAAATCTGATAAAATTATAAATAAATAATATTTCTGAAAATAAATACATATTTAAATACTATATTTGGTTAAAAATAAATACTTACTCAAATATTATTATATTTATATAATTAATTTTAAAAAATAAATGTGAGGTTGGAGATCTTGATTCTCAAATTGAGATGCGGGAGATTATGCCCCCATGAGAAAGTTTCTTTTAAATTGGGGCTCCGATCTAAAATTCTCCTCAAGAATTTGATTTCCAAACTTCAGTGAAGTTTGTTGGCTATGATGGCTTTACTATTTACCTTGAAAAGACGTATAAATCATGTTTATAAGGCAGTGCAAGAGTTTCCGACCTTGAAGCTGACTTGAGAGATCTGAATTAGTTTTATTTATTTATCATATGCTCCGGCTTCATTTATAACATTGAGAAAATTTCAATATAAATATATATTGTATATGAATCATGAAATGAACCAAATACTTGTATATAACATCCATAAATTACGTATATATGTTATAAGTATGTGATTAAGGATTAAAAAACACGGAGCGACTTATAAGTACAACACTGATATATCGTATTCAAGTCTGTATCAATTGATATTTTCTTTATATATATATATATATATATAATGTTTGTTGATGCTAATAGCAAAGACACTTCTAAAAGGTCCACAATTCAAATAAGAAGCAAGAAAATTATGTATATCAAGGACTTTGGTCAATACTCATCATTTTATCTATAGCTAATTTATCATCTATAACTAATTTGAAAGATTTAGATATTTCAATTGGTAAATGAGGATATTTGTATAGATGCAATGCTAAGGGAGGACTATTGGGTACTTTGGCCATGAGAATACTTTTAATGCGTTATTTGATAAAAAGAATTAATGAGAACTCGAGTTGCTTCTAATCAAGTTCCGATTGATTCTGCTAAATACGTATGAACTCGAAACAGGAATATGAAGTCATGTGACTTCAAATTTCTATTTTCAATTCCTGCTCAAGCATGAATCACTTTTCTTTCTTCTTCTTTTACTTAATACATTTTTCTTTTAGTTTTCCCCCTCTTTTCTCTCTCGTCTGTCTCTCCTCGCTTATTTCTTTTTCTTCTTTATCAACATTGAACTTTAAATTCAATTTTAACTTTTAGTTTGATGTTAACTTAATGATATAGTTATAAAACTATTAATTACCTCACTATATTTGTTTACCTTTTTGAATTAATTTTATGAAAATATTTTATTATGTTAAATTGAGAATAAAATAAGTTTACAAAGTATTTCATTATATTATTCGTGTGATTACTTTTTTATGATTTAGTTTTATTTATAAGAAAATATTCATTTCTTATATTCAATATATAATAAAAATAATTTAATATTATAATTTTTAAATTCACCTAAACTTTTAGCTTCATTAAAAAATAAATTTTATCTTACTTATTCTCATATTTTATCTAAACATTCATTTATCTATGAAACTAAGTCATCATTATATTTTGATTCATCACAATTAATTTATCAAAATCAAACTCAGGACACAATTAATTTATCAAATCAAACTTGAAACTCGAAGAATCTTCATATTCTCATTTTCTAATGCCGCCTGAAAACAGTAATGTGCTATTAAGCTAATGTGATATTTAATTAATTTGATTGACAATATAGAGTTTTTGAAAATCAACTTCTCCCATCATGGCGTCTTAGTAATTCAAAGTTGGAGTTACTAACTTTTTTTATTATAATTTATAATTAAGTTCGATTAGTCAATTTTGGTTGGTGAAGCTTATCTTTTTTTTTTCTTGAGTTAGATTTATTAGTCTAACTGCCTTTTCTCTAAATTTAATGTTATGGCATTTTCTTTATCACTGCTAACCAATTGTCCTGTCTCGAGACATAAGAAAGGTGGACGAGCCTTTTTTTATGAAAAAAAATCAGCTATGGAGCTTTAAGCAATCTTATAGGTTGCAACAATGAGGAGTGTTAACGTTGCAAACAGGTCCTGCCATGAATCTCTTTTAAATATATATCTACATCGAGAGTAAGGAAAGTGTTCCCAAATATCAGGTACATGAACCTTCCAAATGTCAGAACCCAAATGTGGCATACTTCCACATGACACAAATTTCTTGCCTTTTTTTCTTTAGGACCTTTGCCATCTTTAACCGATCCAGATATTGTCCTTTTTTTTTGAAGAAAGGATCTATCTATTAATAAAACGGGCCGTTAAATCGGCATACAAAATATTGAGCAGACCCTGAGGAGGGTTATCGCTCCAAAACACATCAACCGGAAGATTCCTTCCATGGTTGGCCAAAAAATCCGTTGCACTGTTTGTTTCGCGATATATATGGTTACATACAAAAAGATCGAACATGAGCATATCGTCCCAGATATTTTTCATAATATTTAGAATTCTCCAAGGACATTTGGATTCCTTGTGCACGATTTGCATCATATTTGTAGAATTTGTCTCACATATAACAACTCGGTATCCCAATTGCTTGCATCTTCGGATTCCGCACATAAGACCCCATGCCTCAGTCTCTAGTACTGTGCCTGCATCCCTTCGAAGCGATCCTGCAAAGATGAAACGCCATGTATCAGCTCTGATTAAATATCATGCTCCCCCTCCAAATCCCGGACCGGTGAAAGACCCATCAGAATTGAGCTTCACCCATCCGGGAGGGGGAGGCTCCCACCGGACCCAAATAGGGTCTTGGT
>LTAE01000617.1:4967-37628 GCA_001647135.1 Pontederia paniculata
TATATATATATATATATATATATATATATATATATATATGTGTGTGTGTGTGTGTGTGCGCGCGCGCGCGCGCGCGTGTGCATGTGGGTGTATGTTTTATCCTTTTTTCACTTTTCATATTGGGCTTTATTTATAGGAGAATATAATCTTGCATTTAGTCGTAGAGGTAATCAAGATTCTTAAAAGTGTTGATAGTGCATGCGGTGATGTAGTTCATGATGCTTCCGACTTGCACATGATGCAGGTCCTGATTAAGTTGGATTGATTTTGTGACAGATATAAATGAACCCTTATTAGTTAGTGATTTTCTTTAAATATAATAGAATGTTATAATGTTTTTTTTTATTCATGCATTAGATTTTTTAGTCATAAATTAGAGTTTCTAAATTTTCTTTTCAAGTATCGTCTTCCGGTTTGATTTGTTTATGATATTTATTAGTCAATTGATCAAAAGTTAAATCAAAGATATAAATTTGTAGTATTTTCAAAATGATATCTTGTTAAGTGGCGGAATATACTTTTGAGGTGTTATATTTTGTTGCATTTTAATTTATCAATCAAGCATGAAACAAGAATACCCTATTCTTGGTAAAGTTTGTGATATGAATAACAGAATTTTATGAGCTTTCAGCCAAGAACAATGTACTGCATTAGTAATATGTGAAGCCAAGATGGAGGGAGAGGGATTCAAGGCCCCTCTCAAACTTTTAATAATGTGCATTTTTTTATACTTTTGTATGTATTTTAGTATTATGGTCCCATTAATAATTGGAGCTAGCTCCGTGAAGGGTATTTTAGCGGAACAAAATAATTAATTCATTGCATGGAAAATTTTGGTATTATATCGAAACGGCTTCAAGTATAATCCGAAAAGCTCATGAATTAATACTGACTTTCCTCCATTACACAAAAGCACTAATATGTAAAAATGATATTAGTCCACAGGTGAAGATGAAAAATAAGATATTTCTTATATTAAAAATATGATTATCCATTATACAAAAACTTTCATTTAGTAAAAAGAATGACATATTCTGAATTGTCACTTTGATCAAAATAACTTCAAAGAACAATAACCATTGTGAAAACAACAAACAAGTTTCTTCGTGAAATTGTCACATATTAGATATTAATTTAGAATTCAGATTATTGCAATTATTTCTGAAAAATAGATGTGAAATATGAAATATGAAATAGTGAAAAGGGAAAACCTATTCAACCTAAGTACAAGAAGATCATCCAAAATTAAGATAAATTTTCTCTATTTAAATAATTTGTGTCACTTAAATATTTTTTTATTTTTTGTTGTAATTACTTTGCATTCTGTGCACATTTTGTTTCCTGTAATTCCTCTAATATTAAAAGATGCAAGTCTCCCATAATATATTTTTTAGTTTTTCTTATATTAATTGCTTTTCCCTGTGATCTTATTTTCCTCTATAATAAATGAACTTCAAAATCTACTCTTGAATTGTCTTTAGGCTACACCCTTTAAACCCTAACCTTGTATTATTAAAATTTCGCTTTCCACTCCGAATCTTTTAGTATTTCGTTTTTTAGTATTTCGTTTTTTAGTATTTCGACGCTTCACGTTGACCAACTTTATTTTGTTAAATTCTAAATTTTAACTGACCAAACTATCCTTTCTTTGAAAGTCGCACGTTGGAGCAGAGCACTAACCTCCGTTCTCTTTGGTGAGGGTCGCCAGAGAGAGAGAGAGAGAGAAAGAGAGAGAGAGAGAGAGAAGTTTGATCATTTGAAAGATAAAAATTAACAGGAATATAAACAATAGTTGATTGCAAAAGGAAAATAGAATGTATATGACCGTCATGAGTGGAAAGCATAATTTTAATAATTTAAGATAAAGTGCGAAAATGTGAGATTGATAACTAAAAGAACCACTTGACAAAACTTTAGGAGAATTGAGAACATTTCACAATTCCATGACCTGAAGAAGCAATGTTACAACTCCCATCATATAACCCAAGAGGAATGGACACAGCAAGAAAAAAAAAAACATGTCCCTAACTTCCATTAGCAGCATGCATCAGGAGCAGTACTGGTTTCTTTTCGGATTGAATATGTCTTCGACAAAGTCCCCCAAAGAAGAAAAGATGTCAGATTGATTTGCACTGCATCACCTGAACTTGCCGAGGTCCTTCTTCTTCTTGATAGCTCGTTGGCCATGATAAATGAAAGAATCAATAATTCCAGAAACAGTAAAGACACCTGGGAATCCATCACAAGATAAAGATTTCAGGACTAACAGGAATACAAGCATAATCACACTATAATTTATATTAGTTATAGTTAATTCATCAATGGGAAACAGCAATGCAGATAGAATGATGAACCATGAATGCACATGTCCAGATTCCTTTTTGTATCATGGAGGTAGCTAATCTTAACAACGTATTCCTTGGTCCTTTCAGTCGATATTTCAAAACCAGAATGCCTCGCTCTCCCTTTGCTTTTCTTCTTTTAGAAATTAAGAATTATGTGGAGCACCATAAATATCAATATAGATGGTTTAGACTTAACCTAACTTTTCTACTAAAATGTGATCCAATATTTTACGCATGCTGGCTAATGGCATGCAACTCCGGCTAAGTGATTACACTTGCAAATAGTGCAATACCTTTTTCTTATTGTTTTTGCCGCTGTCGTCTGTGTTGCTGCTGCTGATGCTGGTATCATTCTCTGTTGCTCTTGCCGCCGTTCACTGCTGTAGGTGCCATCATCGTTCCAGGTTTTCTCTCCTCTTTCTCCCTCTTACGCCTCTTTCTTGGCCTCTTCAGAAGAGAACCGCGAGCAGAAACTATTCCTCTACGCTCACATCATTCGATATGCTTGTTTTTTGTCAGTTGTTAATCTTTTATCGGTTTTTCCATTTAACTAGGTTCTAGATGATTAACTATTAGTTGAATTTCATGAATGATATGCAATTATTGTTAATAGGTATTGAGTAGAATTTATGTCTTCTGCTGATGGTCTTATGTATTTTCATTTTTGTACAAATTAATAGACATAATTTAAAATATAACTTTGATAGAATTGAATGTGTCATGCTACAAACTCATGTTTTACAAGTTCACTTGGACTTTCCATGTCGACTCCCATTTACAAGTTTGACAACCTTGCTTCGAACCATCAAAGTCATTTCAAGATTGTCCGAAAGGTCATATTTCAATCCTCGCTGCACAAATAATGGACGAGCTGAGCCTTCTAGCCGATGGCCATTAAGAAGATGAGATCATGGCCACAAGTGCGTGGGAGGTTCAACTCCTGTTTGGGCTTCACTTTTTTTCTTCACAAAAATCAGATTAGACATGTTCTCTGGTTCAACCTATTTTCTACAAATTTATACCAACTCGGATGTTTACAATCCAATTTTTTGCATTGAGTCAGACCACAAAATAATATCTCTGAAATAATGAGATAAGTGCTAGAACAATCTTACCGAAATATTAAAGAATGATGAGAAGACTATAGAGAATCACTGAAAACGGATCACAACTTGTCTTCTAATTAAACAAGAAAGATTCTCTTCTCTCTTCGGTGGATTTGCTCGGCGAAGTAAGAAAAAAAAGCTTTTTTCTCACCAACAACCCTCAAGGCTTCATCATGCTTGAGGTTATATAGCCTCATGTGTTTTAATCCTATCCAAATAGGATTAGGTCACGTAATTGGATTCAAAGTCTACTTTTCTTTTCTTTTCTTTTCTTTTCCTTTAGTTGTGGGCCCCGCAAGTAATTCATAAAACCCGACAAACTCCTTAGTTATGCAAAAGGTTCACCAAGCCTGCATATAGGCTTAGTCAACATATCCGACGTGTTCTTATCAGTATGGATCTTCTGAAGATAGAACTTTCCAATTTTATCATGATTCAGTGACATCGAACATCAATATGCTTGGACTTAGATTGAAAACTAGAATATTATTCAGATGGACAAAACTCTAAATATTATAGGGAACAATATGCTCCTGGTTCATACATAAGTCCCCTAAAATTTGTTTCATCACAAAACTTCCTTGCATGCTTGAGTAACTGTGATTATTCTACCTCGGTTGTTGATTGCGCAACACACTTCTATAACTTGAATTGTCATGAGACTGTTGCTCCTATTATTACGAATTTATCAAATCATATTGCTCTAATACTAGTTTGTTGCGGATGGTACCAAATCATATTGCTCTGTTACTAGTTTGTCACGAATGGTACCAAAACATATTGCTCTGATACTAGTTTGTTGAGAAAATTGACGAAAGAGATGAAATCACATGCAGAAGAGGACACCGATATTTAACGAGGTTCACCCCTAATTAGATTAGGTCCTCGGGCAGAAACAAATATTTATTCAAAACTGAAGAATTACGGACAGACTATCCCCGATCCCAGGTAAGGAGGGTCACAGAGAATCCCCATGACCCTCTTTGGGGCTCTGAATGAGTAGCTTGTATCGTTCCATATGGGATATCAAAGAGATTAACCCATGAGGATGATAGATAGGAATTCCATTGAGGTCGCATCTCTCTTTATCTATAATCTCTTGAATCTTAGACTCATACATGAATTCGAAAAACTCAAATCACAGAGATAAACAAAATCCTAACTAAAAAGAAAAGTAGTCTTAAACAAATAAGCTACAAAATCTCACTCCAAATCTAAACTTCTACAGGAATTCTAATCAAAATCTAATATATGCAAATGTCATCAAGTAACCAAAAGTAGACTTTCTACTATCCACCTCACTTGTCTTGTCAACATCAGTATATCCCTCCAATACTGGATCGACATTACCATAACATAAACATACTTTAGAAGTGCCTCCTTGGCTGCATCGCAATGCTCCCTACTAGGATTTAATAGAAACCGATTGATCACACGAAATGCATATGCTATGTCTGACCTCGTGCATATCATTCCATTTATCAGACTGCCAACTGCAGATGCATATGGTCCACTTTTTATCGTTTGTTTCTCAGTTTTGTCTGTTGGACGCTATCTAGAACTCAACTTGAAGTGACTTGCAAATTGCGATGAAATTGGTTTTGCGTTCTTCATATTGAAGCTCTCCAAGACTTCTTCAGTGTATTTTTCTTGAGAAAATAATAACTTGTGTTGCTCTTGTTTATGGGTGATCATCATCTCAAACATATGCTTAGCTACTCTTAGGTCTTTCATGTAAAAGTATTAACTCAACTCCTATTTTAACTTGTCAATCTTGTTTTTATCGGACCTACGATAAACATGTCATCAACGTATAGCGACAGAATAACAAAATCATCATGTAAAAAATAATTCACAAAGATATAATAATATATATGTCTTATATCCTTATTTTGTCATGGAATTTCTTCGGACATGTTTGGTCGGCGAAGCATCCTGCGAATTGCTGTCCACTGCACCAGTGAGAGAGGCGATTATACGTGAGGTGGGCACGAGCGCCCCTTTTTATGTATCGCCGATTGCTGGACCGATTGCTGGACGCCTGTTCTTGCTACGCCTTCAACCAGGACAACCATTCCCAGCGGAGCTTCCATTAATGCCGTCGGGATCCATCTCCTGGCGTCTATGGAAGGAGACGGATGGAGCGACGCCGATACTGCCACCAACTTCAAACACACGCCTCGTCGCCCTGCAAGGACTTCCCCTGCATCTCATGTGCACGGACACTGTAGCTGCTGTTGTTGTGCCCTTCAGCAGGTTCATCTCAGCGAACATTCCGACGGGAGGATCGCCGGATATGTCAACGGTGGTTGCTGCTGTCACACCATCCCCAGAGTCAAGTTTGCCGCCAACTATCATCCTCCGAGCTGGCACACATTCCTGATACATGTTCGGGCACTACCATCGCCGCCTAAGCAATCCTGGGCCGACATAACAGCCGGCGGCCACCCCAAAGAACCACGCGAGGTACACGCGTCAGCCCCTGCGAAGCTGGTCCAGACCGCATGGGCAACTGCTACGGGGCTCGCCTGTGTCCACCCATCGGCATCCGACACCCCCAACCACCACACTCACCCTCCCACCCAAGCAGCGCCCCTGACCAGTCCAAATCTGCCCCCTCACGTGCCCGAACGACCCCAACCGGAACCCAAGTCGCCCCCTCCCTTCCTCCATGAGCCCGAAAACAGCCAGACCCTCTCGCAGAGCCCAGGACTTCATTCCTGCCCTGTCAGCGAGACAAGGACACAGCAGACCTGCCCCTGCCCACAGGAGACCCAAGGCATCCCCCCTCTCTTCCCTCCCTCACTACAGCATCACCATCTTCCCAGTGCATCACAGCATCATCACCTGTCCACCCTGAACCACCCCACCGCGAGCCGTCTATGCCCACAACAGCCACCGACCAGACCACCACTCTACCAGCATCAGCCACCGCCCAACTCCCTTCATCATCGCCGAGCATATGTTACTCTCGTCGCTCCCGGAGGTCAGCGACACGAGCAGCAAACACACCAGTGGCTCAGGAGCCGGCAGCACATCATCTCTTACCAGGTCGACCTAACGCGGACACCTGGGAATCCATCACAAGATAAAGATTTCAGGACTAACAGGAATACAAGCATAATCACACTATAATTTATATTAGTTATAGTTAATTCATCAATGGGAAACAGCAATGCAGATAGAATGATGAACCATGAATGCACATGTCCAGATTCCTTTTTGTATCATGGAGGTAGCTAATCTTAACAACGTATTCCTTGGTCCTTTCAGTCGATATTTCAAAACCAGAATGCCTCGCTCTCCCTTTGCTTTTCTTCTTTTAGAAATTAAGAATTATGTGGAGCACCATAAATATCAATATAGATGGTTTAGACTTAACCTAACTTTTCTACTAAAATGTGATCCAATATTTTACGCATGCTGGCTAATGGCATGCAACTCCGGCTAAGTGATTACACTTGCAAATAGTGCAATACCTTTTTCTTATTGTTTTTGCCGCTGTCGTCTGTGTTGCTGCTGCTGATGCTGGTATCATTCTCTGTTGCTCTTGCCGCCGTTCACTGCTGTAGGTGCCATCATCGTTCCAGGTTTTCTCTCCTCTTTCTCCCTCTTACGCCTCTTTCTTGGCCTCTTCAGAAGAGAACCGCGAGCAGAAACTATTCCTCTACGCTCACATCATTCGATATGCTTGTTTTTTGTCAGTTGTTAATCTTTTATCGGTTTTTCCATTTAACTAGGTTCTAGATGATTAACTATTAGTTGAATTTCATGAATGATATGCAATTATTGTTAATAGGTATTGAGTAGAATTTATGTCTTCTGCTGATGGTCTTATGTATTTTCATTTTTGTACAAATTAATAGACATAATTTAAAATATAACTTTGATAGAATTGAATGTGTCATGCTACAAACTCATGTTTTACAAGTTCACTTGGACTTTCCATGTCGACTCCCATTTACAAGTTTGACAACCTTGCTTCGAACCATCAAAGTCATTTCAAGATTGTCCGAAAGGTCATATTTCAATCCTCGCTGCACAAATAATGGACGAGCTGAGCCTTCTAGCCGATGGCCATTAAGAAGATGAGATCATGGCCACAAGTGCGTGGGAGGTTCAACTCCTGTTTGGGCTTCACTTTTTTTCTTCACAAAAATCAGATTAGACATGTTCTCTGGTTCAACCTATTTTCTACAAATTTATACCAACTCGGATGTTTACAATCCAATTTTTTGCATTGAGTCAGACCACAAAATAATATCTCTGAAATAATGAGATAAGTGCTAGAACAATCTTACCGAAATATTAAAGAATGATGAGAAGACTATAGAGAATCACTGAAAACGGATCACAACTTGTCTTCTAATTAAACAAGAAAGATTCTCTTCTCTCTTCGGTGGATTTGCTCGGCGAAGTAAGAAAAAAAAGCTTTTTTCTCACCAACAACCCTCAAGGCTTCATCATGCTTGAGGTTATATAGCCTCATGTGTTTTAATCCTATCCAAATAGGATTAGGTCACGTAATTGGATTCAAAGTCTACTTTTCTTTTCTTTTCTTTTCTTTTCCTTTAGTTGTGGGCCCCGCAAGTAATTCATAAAACCCGACAAACTCCTTAGTTATGCAAAAGGTTCACCAAGCCTGCATATAGGCTTAGTCAACATATCCGACGTGTTCTTATCAGTATGGATCTTCTGAAGATAGAACTTTCCAATTTTATCATGATTCAGTGACATCGAACATCAATATGCTTGGACTTAGATTGAAAACTAGAATATTATTCAGATGGACAAAACTCTAAATATTATAGGGAACAATATGCTCCTGGTTCATACATAAGTCCCCTAAAATTTGTTTCATCACAAAACTTCCTTGCATGCTTGAGTAACTGTGATTATTCTACCTCGGTTGTTGATTGCGCAACACACTTCTATAACTTGAATTGTCATGAGACTGTTGCTCCTATTATTACGAATTTATCAAATCATATTGCTCTAATACTAGTTTGTTGCGGATGGTACCAAATCATATTGCTCTGTTACTAGTTTGTCACGAATGGTACCAAAACATATTGCTCTGATACTAGTTTGTTGAGAAAATTGACGAAAGAGATGAAATCACATGCAGAAGAGGACACCGATATTTAACGAGGTTCACCCCTAATTAGATTAGGTCCTCGGGCAGAAACAAATATTTANCTACATGCGCATTATGTGAGAGTGGCATTGAGGATGCCAACCACCTATTCTTCGAGTGCAGGACTGCACAGGAGGTTTGGAGGCGACTAGGCATAGCAGGCGTAGACCCACGATCAATTGACTCCTTTTGGTCGACATATAGAGCAGCTCGGATGAGAGACACATCGCAGCAGCGGCGGGGCACGCCTCTAGCGGTGTTCTGGGCTATTTGGATTCAACGCAACAACACGATCTTTAGAGGCGAAAGATGTTACATTGAGAATATTGTACATCATATACGTTTTTTGTCTAGAGAGGGGAGAATCACTGTCCCCCACCTCTAGAGTTTGATCATTTTCACTTGTAAATTCGTGACATTTCACATATCTATATATATATATATATATACATGGATGACTAGACAAAACTAGCCATCCTTCTGCCCATCAAAAAAAAATATTATGTTTAAATCTTATAAAGAGTATCATCTCTTTGTCCTCTTGACAAAAGTAGTGAACTTCTCTTGAGTTTTCACATTTCTGCTCTCATAGCCTTTGTCATTTAATTTTCCAACTGAAATTATGTTCAAACGGATATAAGGTACTTGCCTGACATCTTTTAGCACAATCTTACAGTCAGTGGCGATCTTCAACTAAATATCATCAATGATAACAATTAAGGGCTCATTTATTTTTCATCTTTACTTATTCAAATGTACCCAATGTATATATCGAGATGATATCTCTATGAGGTGTAACATGAAACGAAGCTATAGTATCTAAAATCCAAACTGAGTCTTGACTCACAATATTGACACTATCACTAGATGTAGCCAATTGCAATGTTTTTTTTCATCACTACCCTTATTTTTTCAATATCGCCAGACACTTCATACGACTTATCACGCTTTAGTTTTATTCACTCTTTCTTGAAGTGTTTATGCTTTGCCAATGTAATGACAAGTAAGATCTTTTTTAAACTTCAATTGTCCTTTAAACCCTGATCGATCATGGCGTGAGAGTTTCTTTTTTATAATTCGTTGAGTCTGTGTTCCTGTATTCTCGTCTCTTCATTGAACAAGTTATTCTTAATAATTTTTAAAGATAACTTTTCTCTTGGATGAATTATTTAAAGAGAACGAGCATTTCCTAGCTATCAAGTATTGGACTCAGTAACACTAATAATTAGATCTCATCATTAAACACGATTGTTATGGAGGAAAACTTGTTAATTAATTTTTGAACTACCTAGACATTCTGCAACAAAATGACCATCTTTACACTTCAGATTAATAAGTATCTTCAATAGCAACCCCTGAGGTGATTAGTGCTCGTACATTTCTTGCAATTTTTTTAGCCTTTATCATGTTCATCAATATTTGCAATAAAATGAAATACATTATCATCGACCCATTGTCGAATTTGTGCAATTATCCTAATCTTCAACCTCCCCCACTTCGTGTCATCCATGTCCTCAAGTTTTAAGACATCACTTTCGATTGAATCATAAAGGTCTCTACAATATAGATAGTTTCTCATTTATATTTTTTTTTGAGACGAAAAAGGATGGTTACCAAGAGTAACCATCCATTTTATTAAGCTAATATTCCTTTACATGTACATGCTAGTTAAAAAATTCAACAATTAATCCACTCTCCCACCAAGCTTTCTGCAACAGCTACAATGTTCTCCACATAAAATAGAATAACTTGGATCTATTAGCATAGTCATCCAACTAGGAGCATTATTGTTCTCCATTAGATTTATGCAGTTTAATAACCAAGCTCTGTTACCATTGTTGGAAAGAGGCTGAACAAAATTGTGCAAAATTATCCTTTTTCCCTAATGCGTAAATTTAGATGGGATAATGACAATAATCTAAAAATTAAATTAGACTAGAGACAACTTTTTTATATGAAAAATCTCTCAAGATCAAAGGAAAAAATCACAAGAGTGAGCAACAAATCTTCCACAATGAAATAATAGTAGGATACAAAATTTCTTATTTGATCAACATAGAGGAATACAGTAATAACAACTTCAAGAATTAATTTTGGATGCCATAGAGTAATGTTTCCTAGGATAGGTGCCGGAATGACCTCATCGGAATATGAGAGAATGATGAGAAGGCTAAAAAGAACCATTGCCTACAATTTTGAAGAGAACGGATCATAACTTGTCCTAGAATCAAACCCGAAAAGTTCTCTTATCTCTCCTATATTCTCTCTCTCCTCTGAAACAAGAAAAAAAACTTTTTCTCATCTTCAACCCTAAGGCTTTGTTTGGATTGAAGAGTTAGGAAGGAGTTAAGAGGGATGGGATGAGATGGGATTATAAGGGTAGACCACGTTTGGATATCAATTTTAATTGAAGGGGAAGGATTCATAACCCTTCAAAACTCCTTATAACTAAAATCGGTGGAATTAGAAGGGATTGAAACATTTGACCATTTTGTCCAAATCTTTTTATTCTTCTATCAGAAAAAGATTATTTTAAAAGGCTAAAATTGTCTTTTAAACAAGTATCCCTTCTCTTCTTTTTGGGTGTGTTTGGTTAGGATATAAGTTAGGAAATAAGCACTTATTCCTTAATTTATACCCAAACACTCACACTTATACCCATTTTCTGAAAAGGGCACTTTTGTCATTAAAGAAAATATTTATACTCAACTTGGGTATAACTCTCACAAATTTTATACCTAGAGAAGAGCAAGTATTATCTTATACCAATATTGGATTTGTATTGGTGTTTTATGTGGTGATGTAATGAAATTGTATTATAATTTTAATTAAAAATATTCTAACAAATCAAATTTTAAACATAATTTAATTATCTTAAAATATTTATAATTTTTATTATCTAAAAATATAATGAAAATAAAAAAAATATTTATATCTAAAAAAATATTATATATATTTATTCTCATATTCAACCAAACACAAATTAGAATATATCACAATTATAATTTATACCCAACCAAACAAAAATGAGAATAAAAAAATAGGTATAACTATACCATGAGTATAACTATTATCCTATCTATCCAAACACAGCCTTTAAGTTCGAACCAAACACAGCCTTTAAGTTCTATCCAAACATAGACTTATATTATCCTATCTATCCCCTCCTTTCCTCTCCTCTCCTATCCTTCTCCATTAGTTTTTATCCAAACAAAGCCTAAGGCTTCATCATACATGGGGTTATATAGGTCAAGTATGAAATCCACTTTTGGTTTCTTTTCCTTTAATTGTGTGCCCCACCGGTAATTAATAAAACCCAACAGAAGTAGACATGAAATCTCCAAGCAAATTTCTTCCTCAAAGCTAAGAACATAGGACCCTTTAAAAAAAGTAAGATGGAAGGAAATAGGGTATTCATCATATTATATTTATTTATTTCTTGAACTCTAATGATCCGAACAAAAACAATTTAATTGCTTGCATCTATATTCACACAATCAGATATTCCTGTTAATCAGAAAAACTTGACCAAAATTAAATTGTAAATAATATTTGTTTGGTTTGGATTATGTTTTTGTTCAGGTTCGATCAAAACAACATGTGAAACCTTACAAAGAGAAAAATGCAGGAATATACAAAAGAGAAGTTCTAAGAAAGTTGCAAACCTCCAACTATGGCACATAAGTTTGTCAAAAAGTGTAAGAGTGATCGATTTTCCTCAGTAAAAATCACCTGAAACATTTTTACAAGCCAAACTTTGAATGGAAAACATCTTTGATAATGATTATAACGAGATAAAAATGGTTTTGGAGAGAAACACGATAGATATTTAAGATAAGATAGAGAACAAGGTATTATCATAAAGGGTTCTTGGTGAGTTTAAGACTCATAAATAAAAACCATTTAAAACCAATTTATTTCTAAAATCATAGTGATTGTGCCAATGTATTTACAACCTACATCTCTACTGTTGACCAATGCAAGGTACCATCACTAAACTCTCATGATATTTCTAAGTGCACTCTCTTTTAGAGTTTCATAACTCACTTGAATCTCTCTCAGACGCACAGGTCACACAAATAAAGGAATAAGACATGAACAACAATCTTTAACACTAAGATATTATACATGAAGCAAAGAGAAAAGTATTATAAATGTAAAGCAACTAATCAACAAATCTAATAACTTGTTTTGTAACTTATATTCAAGAGGTAATAATCTAAATGCATAAGGGATGTCTAAAATGATGAGTGTTCATGCAACAGTTAAATTATGACTGAGATGCTACAGATTTAAAGGCATTGAAACATCATTTAATACTAAGATCACTTCTGTACCTTATCCCTGTTCCTGCTGTTATGAGGGTGCTTAGTGCAAAGGGTTTATCCTTTCATAACAGATGCTTATGAGAAGTTAATATGAAAAATATTGCAGAACGTTTTTTACTCTGAAAGTGTAATAGCATTTTGAAGATCAGCTATAACTTTCATCAATGAACAAAGGAGAATTTTTGCTGCACGATCATTTTATGGAACTCTTAACGCTCATCTTGTCATTCTGACTCTGTGACCTATGGATTAATTTACTAACAAAATTAAGGATTCCTAAATTCTTTTGAGTGATTGCACAAAGGTCATAGCAAGAGCTGGAATGCTGGAAAAGCCCATTTAATTTCCTAGATATGACTACAACTAGAAGAATATGAAAAGCATATATTTCTTCAAAGGGTATAATTGCAATACAACTCTAAAATGTGAAGATGAATATTAGGTATAATAGTTCAGCTATGCAAGATTATGAAAGTAATATTTAAACTAATTTAGAGGATAGTAGCATATCATAAGTATATACACATCAGTAGGACTGTAGGAGTACTTGGAAATAAAAATAAATAAATGAAACGTTTGCAAGAAATGAGAATAATAACAGGATCATTCGAAGGCTAGCATTTAACATATGAACAAGCTTGCTATAATTCTTATTTAGCTTACCTTAATCGGCGAGAAGTCATAAGTGAAATATACCCCAGAAAGGGACCTTGCTTTAACACTTCCATCAGTGAAATGTTCTGTTACTGAGAACTGTAAGGACACATTATTACTTTAGTAGGAAACTAAAAAACTCCAAAGTGAAAGGTAGAGCCAAGGTAAACTATACCTGATTTGAGTGAATTCTGCGTCCTCTTATATCAGTGTATATAGTGGGGACCACCTGAAGAAGTTACAGCTATATGTCAATAAGTTGACATACCATAAATCTGAAGAGAATAGCTCAAAAAGCTTATAAAATACTGCTTTTAATTTCTCAAATAGCATGATATCTATAAGAGCTGTAATTGGTTGGTAGAAGCTGCATGCTTACTTTGATAAAGTACTGATAAGCACCAGAGGATGATGGTTGAAACCATTGTGATCTGAACATAGCAAAACAAAATAAACAATGAATATATGCCCTCTTCATGGCTGAATATATTATGAATTAGGTAAGTTGTTTAACTCACCCATCAAGTGGATTAATGACACCAGGGAACTCTTCCCCAAATGATAGTTTGTTTATTTTGTGGGTTATCTGATATTCGTCATGGAAGAAGATTTGTTCATTAGTTAGAAATGCGGAGCCAAGGAATTTTACCAAGTGTTTCCTAGTTAACACTTCAGAGAATTTTATCACTCACATTATAATGTTCTGCCTCAAGGGTTAATAAATCATTGACAGGAATATTAGATTGATGTAATCCTTTTCCAGCAGCGAAATGAAAATTTCCAGCTATTTTATTCACATCCAAGAATCCGCGCATGTTGCAGCCTTCACCCACTTCTTCTTTTATCTTTTGGAAGTATCCTTCTCTTACACACTACAACAAAGTTCAGTAAACAAAACTATTTCAAGAACAAGGTCGCTGTGTTAAACATTAACATATGATCTCAGAACATTCAAAATGACCAAGTATTAGTATTATTGGTGAAATTTGGATGACACACTCCTGCAGTTGTTGAAGAGTACAAACTATATAAAATTTTCATAAAGCAACATTGCAGATTCTCTCATTACTCACACATACAATGTACAAGGCAAGACACTAATGACATGGACGTGTGTTCCACAATGTGCTTCACAATGGCTACTATACTGAATGGACCCTCACAATGCTATGTTGCATTTTTTAAATAGTATTTTGTGGTCACAATTGATAAGCTCTATAACCTAATATTTAATCATCACTCAAGCTTTCTCATTTTGAAAGATATCAATCTATTTTATCCTTTAAAGACTTGTTATAACATCCCCAAGTTCCTAAACAGGACTACATAAAAGAGAAGATCCATGTAGACGATCTTCACCATGCCCCTCTTTTCTTTTTGCTCTTTTTTTTCCTCCTAGGACCTCCTGCCTTTCCATCTTATTAATCTAAACCTCAAATAAAAGCTAGAGCTATTTTCTAATTTCTAGCCTAAATGATTGAGTACTTTACTCATCATATTAACTTCACTGGGTTAGATGGACTAGACAAAAATACACCTTGTTTTGAGAATTTCATCCTGAAAAGATATTAAATTTCTGTAGGTGGAATTTCTCATTGAATGCATTACAAGCACATAATAGAATACAAAAGATTCTGAAGAAAGAGTTGGATTTGTCTAACAGATGTTGATACCACAATGAATCACATAATACACTGATATTTAATAGGTTTTCTATAGCAAGCATGTCAAGTAAACTTCTGAAATTCGGTGGCCGACTCATGCTGTTGGAATTCTAACATTTTGCAGTGAAAACCAAACACTCATCTCCACTTAGTACAAATATTTGTTCAATATAACACATCATATGAATTTACTTTTCAATAATACCATGAAAAATTCAAAGATTTAAACCAGAACTCACTCACTGGAACAAGAATAATGTACGAAAAATTGGGTACACAATGAATCACTAGAAGTCAATTTCAACCAGCCTTCAAGTTAAGTGCATCAGGAAAAAGAAGAAAAAGTTAAAAAATATTTGCATTCAGTAAGGGCCCCTATGACACTGAACACTCTTGGGTAGGGGTTGACTTTATTGAAGATGAACCTTATAATATTAGTACTTGAATATTTGATTTTCACAGTACACAATGAGATGATTCATCAGATGTGATAAGCTGTTTCTGACAAAGAAAGCACCACATGAGACATCCAATATCTAAGTAAATATCTAGAGTAGTTTTTTTCAGATAAATGGAAATCCACGATAAGTATTAGAATCATAATGTGTTACAGGACTATTTGAACCTGGTCAATTAGCTCTGGATTTGTTAGTCCCCACGATTTCTTCTGATATGCTTCTTGAACTTCTGCGCACGAATTACAGCACTGATCATCTGACTGCAACAGATCAGAGAGAGCTATTATTTCATTCTTTCAGGGACATCTGAAAATATGTAGTCATGATCGACATCCCAAATGACAGCAACATAGAAAATAAATATACATGCAGTTTGTGCTTAAACATAAATTTTAAGCGAAGTAACATACAGCTTCTGCACCATAACAAGAACCACAGTAAGCCTCATTATGCTCAAGTCTTCCGCCATGTTTTTGTAAGGGCCTCTCTATCTGTGGAAAGGAGAAAACATACATCTTGAATAAAATATCACAAAATGAATATACTAGGTAACAAATAGTCCTAATTCCAAACATCTTAAGGAAAATCATCATTTATACTTGTGGTTCACTGCACATGCTAAAATCATGCTTATAATAATCACCAAATTACTTGCACATTAACTCTCAAAAAAATACTTGCACACTATCATTTTTTAAGATGCACAATGTATCATTATTCAGTTGATCGGTACAACCAATGTCGCAATTCTGCCCATTAAAACCAGAATCTACCCATGAGACTGACATTTGAGAGGAATGATTTTTATCTTTCTACAATGGTGAATACTCCATAGATAAACATGGGCTGACATTTAATTAGGTACAAAATGTCTCCTAAAAGAAATAGGCATGGAATGCACATTTTATAGACAATGACCTTTTACATTCCCCTTTTCAGTGAACATTATTCTAGAAACTACCCATCATTTTATATCAACTGATTTTTTTTAGGAAGGGGCACCTTGAACCTTAAACACTCAATTAAAATATTTACTAAAGAAATATGACACAAAGTCAATCATCTCCCAAGTTTCAAATTTGTAGAATGATATAATATTGGAAAATGATATTGAATTGGCATGTGCATCAAATTTCTAAATAGGACTTCGTGCAAATTTAATTGTACGCATGATAGTTGGCACCTCCATATCTGCAGTGTATCAGACGGCTAAAAAAAGTAGGCACTGCTTGCACATTACTACAGATAACTTGGAAGAGTAAACTGAAGCCCAAGTAGAAAAGGTTTATCTAACAACTGCAATACTAGAAAGGTCAGGTGATACCAACATTCTACAAGAGTGCAATCAAGAAGTTAGACTAGACTTGACTGAGTTACCATCACCAGGAGCATATTAAAGATGATTTTTTTTTAGACGAGCATATTAAAGATGATAATAATTAAAATGTGAAGCCCCATATGGTATTAGTAATAATTACAACAATAGAGTAATGCAGTTGTAATTATACGATAAAAATGATAAATGAATATATTGGTATGTAGTCTTTGTTCATCATAGTTTAATATATTAATGTTATCAATTAATGGAAACTAAATTATCAAAGTTAGATTCAACAATACAAGTTAGTGACCTTGCGGGCGCCAATTCCTTCCTGCTTTGATTCAATAATTCTCCCTGATTGATCCAGTCTTGTCTTTGTTATATCATGTATCTGAAAGAAAAATGATAACAAAGCAAAAAATGGGACAGAAAAAATGAGCTATTTTTTTCTTTTGCAAAAAAGCACAAAAATCAAATCTAATGGACTCAGAGTAGGTCCCCCAACTTACAATAGAATGGTGCTGCTCTCCACTTATATCCACTGAATCAACACTAAGAAGTGAACAGGCAAGGGATGGGAAAGTAATGTCAAACTGCAAAAACAAAAAGCATAAGCAAATCTTAGAGATAACAATAAGGTTATGATTAGAATGCTCAGATGCAATTCCCATTATTGATATGAAGGAAAGCAGCCAAGTGGCTATGAATGGACATTCCATCCGATATGCCATATAATCAAACACAACATGTTAGCAAATGGCATCAGTAAAACGATTGAACGAAGGTTTAGCACTGACATTCACATGTAGTCTTTCTCCTCTTGAAGTATCTACTATCAACTTAGTCTCGGTTGTGGAATAAAAAAATAGTCCTGCATACCAAAGAAATATAAAGGATCTTTAGTTCCTAATAGACAAACATTTTGGCTCAGCTGTCTCCTTTTTTTACTTTGTGAACATGTCTAAATTTTGTTAACCAGATAAATGCCTCAATATTTGTATCATAAAATATCAAGTTGACATCATCAACTAAAACAGGGATTCCTGATAAAAGATGAATCTACCTGTCTGGCTATTTGTCAGGTCTACTCATTATGCTTCTATAGAGAATCTACCTGTTTGGCTATTTGTCGAAAGGAAGATAAAAGATACACTTCCTAAGCTATAAATATTAAGGGGCAAGTTCCACCTCATTGATCCTGGTTATTTCACTTATTATCTACACATGTAATAGGCAGTGTTGATATAGAGATTAGGTCCACATCCCTGAAGAGATCAGAGGGATTTTCCTTCTTCTAGGAGTGCACCTTATCAACAAAATTAATTTCTAAAAACTATTGTAGAAAGATATTCTAAAATCATTTATTTTTTTAAAGAATGTATTTTTAAAAAATCATCTAGAACTGATATAACATCAGAATTTTCCACTCAAAATTAAGCTAGTGTCATGGTCGATTCACTGAAACAATGGGCGGAATGAGTAGTGGAGTGCAGACAACAAACACCCTTTGTTGGCTCACATCTCAAGTTTCCAATTCGGTCTTCATTGGGGGTCCCAGCTCCTATTGACTAATCATAGTATGAGAGTAAGGGGATAATTACTAGTTCAAATAAAATTTGGTGATGCATCTCTCAGTCTGATAAGAAAAAATAAAGATGGAACATAGAGGAAGTTTTATCTCAGTCCATCATACTCAAACTCCAGAAATGAGACCATTTGCAATTGGAGGAAGCGGAGTTCTTCATCAATTCAACAAGAGAAGAAATCCAACAATTTCTTTTTTTTTAGAGAGAGAGGGAGAGAGAAAGCCAACAGTTAGAGTTGGAGATGCACTTGAATTCAGGTGGATAGAAGATATGCTATAGGAGTTGAGGCTAGAAGTGTTCTAAGAGATAGTAATTGATCAAAACTTAGGAGTGTGATCCGACGCTATAAGTAGGTCAGAAAATTTGAGTATGAGATGGGGGAGTGGACCACTATGAATTATTATTAAACTCATGTTTGGATATAAGATTATGGTGGTTGATGGACTGAATTAAATCACGTCCCATTTGGATAATTTGAATAAAAGTCAAATGTACCCTTTATTATATATATTTCATTTATGACCCTTAATAAATATAATATTATTATATATTTATTTGACTGTTCATGAAGACAGACTTAATAAATATAATATTATTATTATTTATTTGACTTTTCACCCGAGACTCTTTCATATTTTTTTTATCATTCTTTCTTCATCTATCTTTTCTCTTTCCTCTTTATATGTATCTCTTATTTGTAGTATTTTTTCCTCCTAATGCATTTTGTATTTCTCTTTCATAATACTTTTATTTTTTTATTCTTTTAAAAATAAAGAGAGAAAAAGATCAAAGATGAGAGATAAATATAAAAGGAGTGAAAAAATAATATTATCATTACATCAGTATGAGCATTGTTCAAAATGACAATATCTTAATATGCTAAATTAGAAATTATCACAAAAATAATTGTTTATCTCAATTTGAATAAGAAAATAATTAATTTGAAAAGAAAATTATGATGGGATTAAATAGATCTAAAATATTATGACAAAAGAATTAGCACGAGAAAAAATAAATATGAATGGATATAAATTAAAAAAATCCGATTATAAAATAAGATAAAAAAGACAAACCAACAAATGAACTCAAGTCAAATGTACCATTACCACAAATCAAAATAATATAAAGAAGAATACCATTTTAAATAAATTAGAGTTATAAAAAGTTAGTTAAAAGGATAATTTTGTCTAAAAAGATTCATCCACCTTAATTCCATCAATTTGGTGGAATGAAAAATAAAAAAATTAATTAAAAAAGCGTTCTACAATTTTGAGTTACCACTTCAAACCTCTTATGCCTTCTATAATTTTTGTATCCAAACATAATTTAACTTAGTCCACCCCCATCTTCCACTTTATTTCTCCTAATACCAAAATCCAAACAATCCCTTAAAGAAAAGTGTAGTGAACCATTCTTTTGCCATCAACTTTTGAAAAATGCCGTCAAATTAATTCATACATAGCACATAGTAGTTTTCTCTAACCTCTGTCAGACCTGGTAAGTGTAAAGGGTTAAACATCCCCTGCCAATAACTGCGCGCTAGTCCTAAAAGTTAGCCATTATTTTAAAAAAAAAAAGGATAGCCATCACAAGCGAAAGCTAATTAAAAAACCGTGATTTATGGAAGATACTGAAAGGAACTTCCAACATCAAACTTACAACAAAAACTAGCAAACCAGAACAGAAGATTGATTGGAAGAACTATAAAGAAACAATCTACCTGCACATCCAATCAACTATATCTAATATCAAAATTTTCAGTGTTTTTCCTGGTGCTAACAGTCATTTGATGTAGAAGAACAAACAAGAACTACTGTTCCAAAACCACTTATCAAGATTACACATCTCCAAAAAAAAAGTCTAAATAATTCTGTACATTAAAAAACATATTGTAGACTCACATCCAAACGGAAAAATCCAACTTTTACCCTAACAAAGCACTAAAGAAGCACCCAAAAAAAAGAAGAACAGGGGGGAAACGGTACAAGATCGCATCTTTTCAGCAAGCAGGGATTGAGATTGCACTCACGGGTCTCGGAGATGAAGAGAAGGACCATAATGATGGAGGAGACAACGGTGATGACGCCTCCTGAGAAGGTGCGGCTGTAGAAGTCCTCGTTGATCTTGGGGTAAGCGTCCAAGCTCTTGAGCTTGTTCAGGAACTCCATGGCCGAGGAAGCCGTATGAAATCGATCACGCCCCCAAAATCTCTAGGGTTCACTCACCCTTTTCCTCCTCGGATTCTTCTCCTCGATCTTCTGCGGTGCTCAAAACAAAATTGCTCTGGAGTTGTACAACTCTCACGCCTTCTCCTCCTCCTCCTTTTGGCCCCTGTAAAAATTAAATAGGAAATTTTCGGATACACCCCCGTCAGTTTCCATATTTAAAAACAAATCTTTTCTAATAAGTTTGATTTGTTGTATATTCGTTGTTGGGAATTTACTTTGCACCCCTTTTTCTCATTGGTTGTGGCAACGATTTATGACGTTATTATCCAAAGGATAAGGAAGCTGATAAGCATAATTGGTTAGCAATCATTTGGATCTATAATAAATAATTAAAATAAGTGTGTACATTAAAATATCATTAAATTGATAAAAAAAACTGTTTGATAAATATAAATAATTAAATGATAGTAAATCATTCTGTTTTATATGTATTATTATTTATTAAGTGTCTCTAGTTAATAATTAGTGAGCGAGACTGTTATTATTATTATTACTACTAGTAGTAGTAGTAATAGATATATTATTATTATTATTATTATTATTATTATTATTATTATTATTATTATTATTATTATTATTATTATTATTATTATTATTATTATTATTATTGATAAACTCATGCATCATTTCTACATTTGCTATATATATATAAATAAATAAAAGTGTAGATAATTTCTTTTCTTTATATGTATCAATTAAAGGAAAAAAGATTAAAAAAAGGACAGTTTTGTTAGATGAGGTTTGGTGGAGATTTAGATTTAGTACGCTTCGACGGCACGCCAACGTGGAACTCGAGTCGTTGACCTTAATCTCATTTATTGACCGTAATGCCCTCGCTTTAGGACATGGGTTCTGTCGTCGGAATCAAGTAGTTATTCTAAACATTTCGGTCAATTTTGTCCGAGGGGCACAATTTAGACAGCGACGTTTCAAGTTGACGCCTCCATCCGGATCCGACGCAAATTCTAAGATTTGGATTATATATCAATCTACTATTTATTACTTTTAAAACTTATATTTTTTCTCCATTCTTTGGATCATAAATGAGTATAAAAAATGATTTCATGATTGAATTGTGGTGTAGGAGTGTTCGATCGACCCGGTGAATTCGACCATCCGAATCGACCCAAACTGAATTGGGTCGGTTCAATTTTTTGATCGGGTCGGATCAGTACGGATTAAAAATTTTCGATCCAATTTAACCCGAGCCAACTTGATGATCCGATTTTTTTATTTTTTTAAATTAAAGTAGTTTTAATTTAATTTAAAAGTTATTTTTAATTTAAAAATTAAAATATATCATAATAAAATATTAAAAAAAGTATTTTATGCTTTAAAATGAATACTAAATATAAATTATTTGTACTAAATACTAAAAAATATAATAAAAATGAATAAAAATATAAAAAATAAAAAAAATAGTCGAGTGATCCGATGATCCGACCGATCCAACTCGACTTTGGATGAGTCGAATTGGATTGGGTCGAGATGCCAAAAAAAATATGACCCGATCCAAACCGACCCGACCAAAGTTGGTCGGGTCAATTCGGGTTTGAGTTCGGGTCGGGTCCAATCCGACCCATGAACACCCATATTAATGTAGTGTAAACATAAAAGATTTTTGCACATAAATTAAGATGCTTTGGTCGGGTCAATTCGGGTTTGAGTTCGGGTCGGGTCCAACCCGACCTATGAACACCCATATTAATGTAGTGTAAACATAAAAGATTTTTGCATTATTATTATTATTATTATTATTATTATTATTATAGTGTATTTACAGGTGGAAATATGTGTTTAGGTTTACTTCATGTGAGCATAATAACTATTCGCTGGCAAGCATACAAAACAAAAAAGAAAAAGAATGACCACGCCTATGGAATTATAGTCATGCTCCCAAATTTATACCACAAGACGCAATAGAATATAAATTCAGAGATAATTACGATATTTTTTTTCATTTAAACATTAATCATAAAATTGATCAATAACATGAACACACCGTAAAAATCTTTAAAATAAAATTTTGAAATAAGTCTAGTCAAAATAAAATATTATATTATATAGTTCAACAATGAAAAGATATAATTAATAAAGAAGTTCCATAATTTTTACTAAAAACTAAATTGACGCAGACTAAACTTCTATCATGTGCAAGATTTCATATCATGAACATCTATATCACAAGTGTCATCACTTATCAGTTATGCTCATCGCCTATGGGATAAAAAGTAGGGAAAATAATTTTTCCATGAACGATAAAGCTTAATATATAATCGTAATAATCAATAAGAAAGAGCGTATATGCAAATAAAATATGAAGATATAAATAATCTATTATAATCATTAGTGTTACATTTTTCTCTTGTTCAAATTAATTTAGGAATGGTCAAAATATCAATTGCACCATATAAATGCATAGTAGTTCCAAGGTTCAATATATTCATGACTTTATATGATGCACAGTAGTTCCAAGGTTCAGTATATTCATCACCATTAATTTTTTTACTTTATATTATTCTTATCAATATCATTAGTAACGAGAACATCAGACACATTAATATGCATAGTAGCTTCAGTATTTAGTATGTTCAAGATCAATCAGTACTTAGGACCATTTTATTTTTTTCTAATTATTTTGTCTTAAGTCGTCAAATATTATAATTAGCGGTGAATCTTTATCAAGCACAATGAAGTTTTAAATTATCTTGATATAGGCACGACTAACTAGATCATGAAGCGCACATTAGGGGGGATAAATTTCTAAACACGAGGGCATGAAATCCTAGACATGAGGAAGTGAATTCCTAAACAGGAGGGAGTATGTCTCTAGACAAGAGGAAACGAATCCCTAAACAATAGTTGAGGCATTCCTCTTCGTGCAATAAATTCAATTACAAAAATATTAATAATTTTTAATTTCTATTATCAATTGAGTAATATGTTCATTTCTATGTTATCTTCAAGGACACTAAATCAAAGCAGTAGTATCAGTCAATCATTCAAAAAGATCAATCAAATCATTCATTCAATAATATTAAATCAACATTACAATAAGATCCATTCAAAAGTTTGACTTAGGACTGATATAGTCTATTTTGCCTCTAGTGATCCATCTTTTAGTCTCAACTTCATTGCATATCGAAGGTAAGATGAGTGAAACAATGGCGGACTTCACAAGCACAAGAAATCAATGTCAGAAGAAGTTTCCACAAGTTCACGGGCGTGAACGAATGTGCATTTCTTTTATTTCCAACTTCACAAGCGTGTTTTGTAGGGGCATGAGGATCATCTTCGCAGGCATGATAGCTTGACCTCAAGGGCATGTCCGAAGATGTGATTTTTATGCTTAGGCCTCACGATCGTGAAATTTAGTTTCACGACTACACGATGAGTTCACTATCGTGAAATTTATTTCACGACAGTGGCCGAAAAGGTCATCTTTTCTCGTCTTAACATTCATGGGTGTGAAATCCATGTTCACGATCGTCACTTTCGTCTTCACGGTCGTGACCGACTATTGGGGATGTCTTCACGGTCATGAAACCTAGTTTTACTATTGTGACGACGTACTAGATCCATTTTCTTTTTAATTTTTTATTTCTTTCGGTATAGAAAAACCCATGGCTAGAAATATTAACATTCATGAGTATATACAGGAATTAAATCATTAGGATTTTCTTTGACAATAATCGAATCTTTCTAGGGCACGACCTAATATATAATTATAAAAATAACATAATACTTTATAACTTTTAACCTAGAAATTATACTATTAACCATCCTTTAGAAATTCATTTATTTATCATTCATATATGAAGTATCCTAATGATGATTCTCAAATTACATACCTAAATTTTCAAGTGGTCTAACTTCTTTTTCGTTTGTATTCAATCTCCTCATTCCCTTGATCCCCATGTTGTTATCGATCTTCTTCATATTTTTCTAATAGGATTTTGGTAAAAGAAGAGAGAGAAAAAAAAATCATGAGGGAGAAAATTATCTCTTACCTTTTCACCTGGGAAAGGGGAAGAGAAAAAAAAATGAAGAAATTCTTTAAGTCATGAGAGAAAGAAAGAGAATTTTTCTCCCCTCTAAGAGCATATTTATAGAATTCTTTAAGGCTTCCTCTAATTTTATAGTGAATGACCCTCTATTATTTAAATCTAGATATAGTCCACTAATAAAAATTATTATTATTTAATAAATTTAGATTTAATTAAGATCGTGGGTGTTAAATTTTTTCTATTGTCAGGAACTTTTTTTATTTGATTAATTTGATGAAAATACATTTCATTTATATACTATTTTAAGTTATCAAATTAGTCCGAGAAATATGTATTAATTTTTGTATGCATTACATGATAAATTTGTCACAAGTAGAATTACTAATCTATATATAACTAAAAGTTAGGCTTAAAATAGTCTTGAGTATCAATCTCCTTCTATCGTTCACTCTATAAATTTTGTGATTTTTGGGTTATTTTAATATTTTTGTTTCAGGAAATACCTTCTAATAAATTAGGATGGTAATAATCAATTAAATATCATTTAATTTATGCATTCATTGTCTTCTTGCCTCCCATAGTGGACCCTATTTTAATTAGTCATCATAGTTATTACATTTTTTTTTCACCCAAGCCATTTGTAGATATATGACCACTACATATTGTTTAATTCTGATATAAGTGATTAATACCTTACAATAATTCCCTTTGTTCCACTTTGAACATATTAAATTTTATGTTTTATCAACTCAAACAAAAGTTTCCTCGTATTGGTGACAGTAGAAACCTTTCACCTTCTTGTCATAAAAAATCAATTCATCTACCTATCTTTATATGACCATGCATTCATCAAAAGCAAACAAAACATTTGTTACAAAAAGTGCAAAGCAGTTGGACAATGAGTCCAAGGTTGGATCGTATATATATATATATATATATATATTCCTCTACAAATTTTAAATAGAAAGATGCGTTATTTTAGTGATGATCGGGAATATATTTTATTTTTCGTAGAATTTTGACTTTGATTTTAAATTATATTATTATTCATCAATATGTTTAATTCATGCACATGTATTGTATGTGAATAATTATTATACGGTGCCTCTTCATCTAGAAATTTTAAATGGAAAGAGGTCTTATTTTAATGATGAGATTACCTTTTATTTTCCCTGAAATATTGACTTTGAACTTAATTTTTTTACTATTTATTCATCATATGTTTAATTGAAGCACACGTCTCTTATCACATGTATTTATTCTTTCTATATTGTATGTCTTCTTCTTCTTATAACACGTCTCTTGTTAGGCTTTTAAGAGTACTTATCCTTCCATCATTTATCTTTTCTTTTTTGCGGTTTTTCTAATTTTCTATTTTTTTCTCTCACCATTACTTTTCTCTCTTTATAAATGGCATTCAATGGAAATGCATTTAATTGATATTGCATACGTGAAACATACTATTTACAGTTGATAATCACTCTTTATATCAATTTAAGAGGCCACATGCTTTGTATTCCTAAAACTATTTTAATTCGATCTTTACATTTTCTAATCCCCTAAATTTTCTTATTTTATCTTGGGTATAATTAAATAGCCATTAATCGTATATTGATGACCATGTACTTCAAATCAATTATATAAAGTTCCAGGTTTCTTCTTCCCATTCACCATGGCGATTTGTGATGTTTTCAATATTGCTAAAGGTTCACATTTTCCTCCAACACCTTAAATCATTTTCCTCATTTTCAATTTTTTTTTCTCTCAAATGTTAAATCTATAGCATCTTTTTTGGCCTATTTAATATCATAACACTATTTATAACTTTTCTCTCCTTGTACTCTCTGATTTTTTTATACATAATTAGTTTATTCCTATATTATCTGTATATATGTTTTTTTCTCTCTCATCCCTCTGTTCCTCCGTCCCTCGTAAAGTTATATGTAATGCAAGGATAGATTTATTTTTCAATTCATGTTTCAGATTCATGCTTAATGGCATAATCCAAGAGCTTTGACATTAATGATATGAAACATCTTAATTCTTGCGTTATTGATTCCTCATCCAGTTCCATTGATATAAAACTGTTATAAATATTTTTGGCAAAATAGAAGGTGAAAAGTTTGTGCATACTGGCTTTCAAAATTGAAATCTTATTACTTTTCAAAATAACTAAAGAAATTAATGTGAAAATTTTGTATACTAAAGATATGTATGTTCTGTCTGCAAATTGTGCAAAATTATGTGAGTAAAACATATTGCCAAAAATTATGATTCTCCATCTAGAACCCAAAACAAATTCAAAGGTGAAGATGAATATATAACACTTCTAAATCTGATCTCGACACACAGTCAAATCGATATTCGATAAACATCCAGTGGACCTGAAAATGTTATGACAACAAACAATAAATGATATAAAATTATAAATAGTAAAAAGCTTCATTAATAATAAAATATAATTACTATATGACTCAATAAGATACGAAATATTATACATATACAATATGTAATATGTACGTCAAGAGCAGCGTCATCATGATCATTTATTTTCGATTACCTGCACGAATTCATAATGTAGGAAAAATTCATCCCAATTAATTGTATGTGACAATCATATTTATTTTAGAGATCTAAAATTGGTCTCAAAAGATCATATTGTACAATTCAATAATCAATAATATACTAGGCGCGTCAACTATCCTATTATGATCAATAATTTCCAATGTCCTAGCTTTTACATAACACTTTATGAAAGTTATTAGCATTTAACAATAATAATATGCTAATGAATTCATTACTCTAGCATAATACAATCACAATATCAATAAGCTAGATGTGTCTTCTATTCTAGCATAATCAATGTCATCTATTTATACTAACTCTTATTAGTAAATTATGATGATCATTATTGTTATCATTCAATCTTATCAATAATCAATGTTTAATCTTCACAATTATTAATAATATTATGAACATCAATAAGTACTCATAGATATATAATGTGTCAATATCAATGATCAATATGTCATAATCAATCAATAATAAATTAAACTTATTTTTTACTTCATCTTTTTATCATATATCATATGACATTTTGAAAGTTCCTCCTATAATTTCCCAAAATTGTCCCCATATATCCGTCCCAAATAAGTTGTTCTGATATGTCACATGATATTTATCAATAGTCAATAATTCAATTGATCAATCAATCAATATGTGTTCATCTATCAATATACTGAAAACATTGGTCATCTCAATATTAATAAGGTTGGTCAAGTCCGGATAACACATAGTACCCACAATACTCCACATTTGGATCATAAATAAATGACTTAAGAATAACTCGAGATGAGATCGACATCTCATAATATGACCAATGATTTGAAAAAATCTCGAGATGAGATAAGTACCGCACAATATGATCCATCGAGATGCCAATACAATAGTCTTCAATAAGTCAATTACAATTACAATCAATGATTATCAACTTTAAAGCCTAATTATAATTATACATGCAGGTGCGATTCAATCCAATTCTACAATCAATAGTACAAGCACAATACAATCATCAATACATGTCATGATATTATTCGATAAATAATATTTAATAATAAATTATGGTTATTATAAAAATATGTAACTTATGTTATCAACAATATCAATAATGTAATTAGTCATAATTAGCTATCATTTAATGATAATCAATTAATTAACGATACTAATAAACAATTAATAATTAACCAATACATGATTGCTAACAATTATCAATTAATAATAATAATTAAATAATTATTAGCAATTGAGCGTTAACAATAATATATAATTGTTTCATTAATTATTAAAAGGTACAACTAATTCTTAGGTACACTACGAGCAATCTTTAGTGTTGTATTTATTTTCATTCTTTATCAATCCAATACATTGTTATTAATATAAATCTTAAATTAACAATGTTAACGAGCTCAATAATTAATAAATAAAGATTTTTGTCCCATACCTTGATTTATTACTTCATCTTTCTTCTACCATTTTATTTTTTTAAATAGACGATGACGACATCCGAAACCCTTCTTCTTATTTTTATTTCTTTTCTTTTTTTTTTTCCGTTCTTTTTTATTTCCTTGATTCCTTCTTTCTTTTTCCTCTTTGGCCGACACCACTCCCTCTTTTCATGTCTCTTTTTCTTCTTGTCGGCAATAAAAGGAAGCAAAGGCTTCTTTTAAACTTGTCCATGGAGGTAGAAATGGTGGACAAATGTTATTCTCCATTAGAGGAGAAGGTGGTGGTGGCACAGGTGGTGACTTCTCCATGTTTGTTATTTTTTTCGTTTTTCACCGGATGTAACATTCTACCCTCCTTAAATAAAAATACATCCTCGAATTTTCGATAAATCATAATAACTAACTGAAGAAACATAAAAAAAATGCATGTGTTTCTTCGTTGGATCTTTTTGTCATTTCTTGTTCAGAATGATGCTTCCATATTACTTTCATTTTATACATGATCTTACACATACTTCATATTTAGAGTAATTTTCAGAATTGGTACCCCAACTTTACCTAAGATCTCAAGTTGATCCCTTAACTTTCTTTTGTAACTAATTAGTCCCTCAACTATATAATCATTTCACAATTAGTCCCTTTTATATATTATAATTATATTTTGGTGATGTGGCAACCACATCATTTATTTTTCATAAATTATTTATTGATACAAATGAACACTTGAGAAACAAAGAATAAAAGCAAAAATATCATTAGACAATAACATATAAACATACAAAACTACTTGATAAGAAATAGATCCTATGCGTTCACGATCTTATAAAATTTTTACTATTTTCTTTTCACGGTCTTATTCATTCACAAAAATTAAAAAGTACTCTAATGTTGCTTCAATTTCTAAAGTTTTAGTTATTCATGTTGGAAATAACATGTGAAGATTAATCATCTAATTATTTAGGAGATTAATTATATAGTTTTCTATTATTCTAATTTTGTCATATGTATATGATTTTAATAGTGGTTATGTATTTTGATTATTTTAACACTAAAAAAATTCTTATAAGATCATGAACATATAAGATCTATCTTTTATCAAATAATTTTGTGTGTTTATATATTATTTTTAATGATATTTTTATTTTATTCTTTTTTTTTAAAGTTTATTTGTGTGTCATTGACTATGACATCAATAAATAATTGATGAAAATAGATGATGTGGCTGCCACATCACTAAAAAATAATTATAATATATAAATGGACCAATTGTGAAAAGATTATATAGTTGAGGGATTAATTAGTTACAAAATAAAATTGAGGGATCAATTTGGGATCCTAGGTACAGTTGGGGTACCATTTCTGAAAATTACTCTTCATATTTACAACATTCAATAATTCAATGAAATTATTTTCATAGGCTAATAATTCTTTTTTTCATAATCAATACATATTCACCTTCTTAATTAGTTGTTCTTCATTAAGCATTAATACTTGAAATATTCTTGCAAATGTGGGCGATAATGCTATTCTATAGGCACTCTTGCCAACCTTCACTCATATATATGAATTAATTCCCCTTTAATGTTAAAATCTCATGACTCCTATGTCAATGAGATTTCTAGTAAGATGCGAAATCTTGTTCTGCATACACGTTCTTATCTTTCTTGGTCAATATAACGCTTTTGTCAACCAAGATCAGTCTTCATTCTCTTTCTTTAAGTCTTCTCAATAATAGTAAGTTCACACCCTTTTTTTTCTTTTTTTTATATCACTTTAACACAAAATATTTTCTTTAGCATTCCATACCCTACTTTAGTTGGGCATCATTCCAATATTTTAATAAAAAAAATCATTATGGTTTAGAAACTCTTATTGTTCTAAGATGCAAATGATCAAATGAGGTTCACAATGCTTCTTTGGTGTACTTTGATTATTTTAAATTATTAAATTTAAAGACTAGATATTTCCTTAAGTATAAACAAATCATGAATTCAAACTCTAGATCTTATTCTTGAATTGCACAATCCTGTCTACAATATCCAATTTAAATCCATCGGCGGAAATAATTTCTCGAAATATAGTTTAGGATTTGCATCATGTTTTCTGCTAAATCATGTTAATGCACTCTTAAGTACATCACCGATCTTTCTCATATTTGAGTCCATGTAATTAACAACTAAGTTTGCTTGTCGTAATGATACTGAATGGTGAAGTCAAAGTTCCTTTTAAGTGATTTTTTTTTAAAATATCGTTATTTCATTATGCTCAGTTCTTGTTGGAGAAATTTCTTTTTTGGCTGTCGGAGATGGTGTACACCTCGAATGTGTCTCCATATAGTCAGTATAACCATATGTACAATGCAAACACCATGCCAACTCACTAGAAAGATTGAATAGTTCTTCCCATAATGCTTCCATTATTTTAAAGCATATGCTACTACTCTTTCAAGTTGCATCAATACTCTTTCAGGTTGCCACCATGATCACTATAAATGGTGTGTTCACCATTATATGATGATAATATTTAGTCCTATCTTTCACTTTTTGGATAAATTTAATCCTTAACCCTATTTGGATTTCTTATATTTTCTCTTTAGCTTCATCGATCATGTTTTAAAATACTAGTAATAAGAATTGATCGAATAGATCAATAATACATGGCAATATTTTTTTTCGTTTTGATGATCACTTTGTTTCACATTATATAATCAATGAATACACTAAGTTACTCATTTTTTTTATTCGTGCACCCTTAGAGACACACTTGATCAGACGAAGTCTTTTGCCAATCATTTCTTATAATTAATATTTACTTATATATCTCAATCTATACAATAACTTAGAGCGACTTTATATTTGGTGTAGTATCTAACATAAGCTTAGTGTTAAACTCAATCTTTATTTTCAATGAGACTCCTTGAAGTTTATCAGGAAATACATCAAGAAAATTCCCAACATATCGATCCATTTGACGTCATTGATTGAGCATAGCTCGTGATTACATCTGCCAATATCAATATATGAAATCACATGTTGAATATCATGTGAGTCTTATGATTATAGTAATCTTCAATATCATGATAGGTTAGCTAACTCATACCTGATATATCATAGTAATCTACCATCGGGAGTATTGTTAATCAATCACAAGGGAACATCAATAGTGTATCTCTTTGTCGATAAATTATCTACCAATATTAATTTCAAATTAACAATTCAAATATTCATATTCGATATCCGATGCTAAAGTTGAATATCGCCTAAGTCAATCAACACGTTAATATAATGATCAATAAACAATAGTCTAACCTTAGCCACTTTAATTGATGTATACACTTCGGCCCTCATTGTAGTCTTTTTATTGGTCTTCATATTCCCAATCATTGATAGAAATGTGTTCTATCTCTCTTCAAAAATAACAATATTATCACTTAAGACCTTCACCTTCAATCTTAGGTTGAGTTCCTTAATGGACTTGTTCCATTATTATATTTTTCCGGCTTCTTTAAATAATTATACTTTTTCAAGTTTAAAAAGTATATATTGATGTACTTGTTGAGTGATCTCACCTTGTTTGGATTTTATAATTTATATTTGGTTCTCACATGTATATGTTGCGGAAGTTAGTACTCCTAAAATTCCTTTAGGAATGATTTTTGTCAATAAGTTTGCCCTCAACTTTGGGTTTGATCAATACTTGGTTTGGCTTTTTTGGAATCTCTATTCCCCATGAGTATACATACATACATACACACACACACACACACACACACACATATATATATATATATATATATATACATATATATATATACATATATCAA